>JAJPUD010007996.1:0-77874 GCA_023553655.1 Myrmecobius fasciatus
TGTATTGGAAAGCTTTGTAAAGATCAAGGTTGGGGAACTACCCATACATATGTTATACAAATAAAAAGCTAAAAAAAAAAAAAAGAAAATGGATTCTAAGAATGAGGGTTTTTTGAAGATGGGAAAGACTTGGGCAGTAGGGAAGTCATCAGTAAACAAAGAGAGATTGAAAGTAAGAAAGAGAGGATAATAAAGAAAACAATCTGCTAGAGAAGATAGGATAGAATGGGATTACCTGTCAAGCAGAAGGGCTACTTCAGTATGTGAAACAGGAGTGAAGAGACAGGAGACTCAAGAAATAATGGCAGAAAGCATATGGGCAATGGATATGAGGAGGAGGAGGTGAGGAGCTTGTGGAAAATGGCCACAATTTATTTTTCAGTAAAACATGAAGTTCTAATGCTGAAGAGTTGGGGATTCTCAGCTAAGAAGATGGGGGAAGCAAAGCCATAAAGAGTGTGAAAAGGGAGGGAAAGATTTGGAAGAGTTATTGTGGTAAGTGAGAGTAAATTTGGAATGCATAAAAGGATAGCCTGATTACACTGAGAGCCTGGTTGAGTCTATGTAGTTTAACTTTGTAGTGGACCCAGTTGTCACAGTTTTATGATTTTTCCCTGACTTCATTTTGCAGTACATGTGTAGGAGTGAAGGCAGTGAATGATGGGAGTGATTCAAGTTGGAGGTTTAGCAGGGCAAAAGAGATAATATGATAAGTGTGTAAAGGGATCAAGAGAAGAGAAATCTTATGAGGAATCAGGAAGTCTGCATGACATTAAGCCTGCATTTTGAAGTGGGGGTAGGAATAGTAATAGCCACAAGTAGTTAAAAAAATAAAAAAGGTATTGAAGGTGCAGGAAATATGAGAACAAGCATGGAGGCAAGAATTCATGGGATCAATATGAAGAACATAAATTAGTCGTCAGTGGTAGTATATATGAAGGGAAAATAGTATGAGATAAAGTTAAAAATGAAAGCCACACATGGATTATGAAGGGGCTTAAAGCCAAGCTAGGTGTTTGCATTTTAGAAAATTTAGACATAAACTTACATTGATTAAAAGTGACCCAACTAGGCTAAAGAGTACACAGTCACAATTCTAAATAAACAATTTAATTTCTAAGTATTGATGCTAAGACTTAAAAAAAAAAAAAAAAACAACAGAAAGTATTGAATTTAAAACTCTAAGGAAGATTATATCCCCTTCCCACAGAACAATGCAAAAATTCTATATTATTTTCATTTTTGAAGTTAACACAGTCCATATTTCTTAATTTAATTCAATATATATATTTACTGTGTGTATATAACTGACAAATATCAAAGCTATATGATATCAATCCTTATTCTCAAGGATTTCGTATTCTCACTGGGAAGATAATTTAACACACAGAATGGAAAACAGGCTAATATGACAGATTACATACCAATTCGTGGCACTGAAATAGTTAATATTGCTGCACATTATGGAAGGTAAAGATTAATTTAGGTTTACAGACCTCTCTATCTAAATTAGACAGGTATTAGACATAGGCTGAGAGAAAAAGAGACCGCATTCCAGACTAGAAAACAACAGAATAAAGGTATAGAAGTGGGAATGACACCTTCTATGCATAAAGGACAATGTATTGGCAATCAGGAGAAATTTAGGGCAAAGTTATGTCAAGAGGCTGCAGGTAAGCAGTGAGAGCAGTGGCATTCATGACAAAAAAGTGGGGTAGGCAAAGAGAAGTTCAGCCAAAAAGGACACAGGAGATGTTAGAGACAAGCTTCAATGAGTTCATAATTTGGCCTACAGGCTGGCCCTTTGGCTATATGTTCATTTTGGAACATTCCAAACAACTCAGGAAATTTGTAAAACAATAGAATATGAATTATTGCAAAGATATATACAATAATATGCGGATTATGTGTTTGTCAGCATTTTTTCTACACACCCTATTTTCCTTGGTTAATCAAGTGGCATGAGTAAATTCACTCCAAATGGAAACTTTGTTGAAAAAGTTTGAAATGCTTGTTTTATTTGTGTGACTAAGAGTACTTACTCTAAGTTTATACATATATTCTTTTCATATATTCACATTCATATATATATATTCATATTTTCTTTTCATACATTAAAAACAACAATAATTAAAAGTACAAAGAAAACCTAGTAAATTACTTTTGTGTCTAATTTGGTACTTAAAAGATCCTTTACAATGAAATAGTTGAAAATTTGCTAGAAATGCATGCACACATAAGATTAACTGGCCCACCAAGTTTCTGTTTCCATCTCAAAAGAATTCTTTTATTTTAGACATATCACTTTTTTCTTTTCTATGTAGAATCCTATAGAAACTTATTGTAAATATCTCCCTCAGTCTTTGTCAACAACCAGTCTTCCATTACAAGAAAACCTGTTTTGCAACATTCCACTTCTTTCGTCTTTTTAATTAGGAACACTTAAAACCATTTTTAGAAAAAATTACCTTCCTGTACTTGTCCTCCATCTCTGTTACAAGGGTTCTGTTTCTGTCAAAGTCTACTCTACAAAGTCATTAAAAGTGAGCATGTGAGCCTTCTAGGTAAAGCAGGAGGGGTGGCCACAGAGCAATCTAGAAGATGGTTCAAAATCTACAAAGCGGAGAGGACAAAAAAAAAGGGGGGGGGGGAGTTGGAGAGGAGTTGAAAGCAGAGTTGGACTTCAAAACTCAGCAATTTACAAGCCGAAAGTCAAACTAGAAGAGAGACAACGGGAGAGGTGGCCAAGGAAGATCCCCTTCACTTAGGATCAGTGGGTCAGTACCCTTTGTTGGTCAGGAGCCTGCTTGGTTGTACAGCTGTTTTTCAGTCCTGTCCAACTCTTCCTGAGTTTTGAAGTTTTCTTGGCAGAGGTACTGGACTGTTTTGCCATTTCCTTCTCTAGTTCATTTTACAAATGAGGAAAATGAGACAAACGGGGTTCAGTGATTTGCCTGAAATCACACACAATAATTATTTGAGGCTGGATTTGAACTCAGGTCTTCCTCAGTCCAGGCCAGGTATTCTCTATGTGCCACATGGATGCCCCGAGGACCTACTGGTCATCCCAGCATGCTTATCTGAAGGATATACCACGGTAGGCTCTGATAGTTTTCCATTAAATGTTGAAATTATCCAACTAATCTCAGTTTTAGGTGCAACATATTGAAACTACATATCTAGCACTCTAATGTTATCTTTCCAAGTCCATATGTTAGAATTCTCTTAAGAACTCCATGAACTACTTTATGGGCTCTTTTCAAAAGAATTTTCTATCTATTTTTATGTTCTGAATTGTTTATTTAGCATAGAATGTTTAAAAATCTATAGCTATTCTTCCTAAAAAATTTATTATTAATTCTGCACTGAATAACTGAGAAAAGATGGTAGCTTTGGTTGCCAAGAAGTAGAATAGAAACCCAGTAATAGCCAGACCTGAGCCAGGGAAACTAGGAACAAATAAATTGATTTCATGGGAAAATATTACACATATAAAACATGGTACATTTCAAATGACTGTCAAAAATATTTAAATTATTGTTACATTTTGTTTTCCTATCCATTATTTGACAGAATTTTAAAAAATCAATCAAATCAATTGAATTGTACCTTCAGTATATGGGAACTTTGAACTTAATACATTTTAGAATATGCTTCCATTCAATGATTAATTTGGGGAGTTTTGCAATGTGCAGTGCCTTTTTAAAAGTCTTGGTACAAAATGTATTTGTTAAATTTATTATTTAGTAACATTAAAATAATACTAGAATTGTGCTGCCCATGTGTCTTCCCAGATAGCTTTATGTTTTCTGGTAGAGGTAGAAAAGGGGACATATATATGGGAAGCTATTGTCGTTACTGCAAACAACTTCCCAAGGATAAGTTCTAGTACATCCTTAATTACTTGACCACCCAAGTTCTTTTTTTTTTAATTTTTATTTTTATTAAAACTTTTTATTTGCAAAACATATATTTGGGGAATTCTTCAACATTAATCCTTACAAAGCTTTCTGTTACAAATTTTCCCCCCCTACTCCCCACCCCTCCCCTAGATGGCAGGATATGCACTACATGTTAATTATGTTAAAATACTTGACAAATCGAATATATGTATACATATTTCCACACTTATTTTTGTGCAAGAAAAATCGTATCTACAAGAAAGAAAAATCAGAGAAAGGAAACACAATGCAAGCAAACATCGATAGAGAGCATGAAAATGTTATGTTGTGGTCCACATATCACATCACTCTCTCTGGGTGTATATGGCTTTCTTCACTGAACAATTGGAACTGGCTTGAAACATTTCACTGTTGAAGAGAGCCATGTCCATCAGAATTGATCATCATGTAATACTGTTGTTGCCATGTATAATGACCTGGTTCTGCTCATTTCACTCAGTATCAGCTCATGCAAGTCTCTTCAGGCCTCTCTGAAATCCTCCTGCAGGTCGTTTCTCACAGAACAATAATATTCGATAACATTCATATGCCATAATTTATTCAGCCACTCTCCAATTGATGGGCATCCATTCAGTTTCCAGTTTCAAGCCACTACAAAAAGGGCTGCCACAAACATTCTTGCACATGTGGGTCCCTTTCCCTCCTTTAAGATCTCTTTGGGATATAGGCCAAATAGAAACACTGCTGGGTCAAAGGGTATGCATGGTTTGATAACTTTTTGAGCATAGTTCCAAATTGTTCTCCAGAATGGTTGGATCCGTTCACAGTTCCACCAAGAATGTATCAGTGTCCCAGTTTTCCCACATCCCTGTCAACATTCGTTATTATCATTTCCTGTCATTTTAGCCAATCTGACAGGTGTGTAGTGGTACCTCAAGCTGCCTTAATTTGCATTTCTCTGATCAATAGTGATTTGGAGCACCTTTTCATATGACTAGAAATAGTTTTAATTTCATCATGTGAAAATTGTCTGTTCATATCCTTTGACCATTTATTGATTGGAGAGTGGCTTGAATTCTTATAAATATGAGACAATTCTCTATATATTTTAGATATGAGACCTTTATCAGAACCCTTAAATGTAAAGATGATTTCCCAATTTATTGCTTCCCTCCTAATCTTGACTGCATTGGTTTTGTTTCTACAAAAACTTTTTAACTTAATATAGTCAAAATTATCTATCTACCACCCAAGTTCTTAAACATTCTGGCTATTAAAAATTTTTAAACTGCATTTATCTAAGCCTTTTATCCCCACCCCAAATCATGAGTTGATTGGATTGGTCAGAGATAAATACAAAGGAGAGTATTTTGGAATATGGGGATTTTGTCTTTAAATTAAATAGGTATTCAGACTAACCACTAACTACTAACTACTGGAATCAAAGGAGTGGTCAAATGGGCTTCATAGTTTGCAAAGTTGGAAACAAAGATTAGTTAGATTGGTTTCATCCAAATAATAGCTTTATTTAAGGGCAAGATATTCAAACTATTTTATCACAAGATGTCATAGCACCTCTCACTTAGACTACTAACATAGTTTTCTAATTAATAAACTTTTGCCAGATGGGGCTTAGGCCTTCAAAGCATTCCATCTCCTGTCCATAGCTCTGCTTTTTTTTGTCTTACACCCTAGCTTGAAATTTGGATTTCACCTTGTGTCTGGTGAGTTTTCAACTTCTCTCTCTGTTTCTCTCTCTCTCTGTTTCTTTCTCTTTGTCTCTGTCTCTCTTTCTCTCTCATAAACCTTCATGACATCTTCCAGTTGTCTTTTCACTTTGTTCCCTTGTCCCCACAGGAACTCTTTTCCATTCTCCCATGGATACTCTGAAGCACTAAGCCATTATATAGACATATATATATATTTTTGCTTTTTGCTGAGGCAATTGAGGTTAAGTGACTTGCCCAGGGTCACACAGCTAGGGAATGTTAAGTGTCTGAGACCAGATTTGAACTCAGGTCCTCCTGACTTCAGGGCTGGTGCTCTATCCACTGCGCCACCTGGCTGCCCCTATATAGACATATTTAAAGAAGATTTGACTATGTGAGAAAACTCAGGATTAATCTAAATCTAATGAATGACCATAACATAAAAACAATGCTTGAAAATTTGGAAATCTTTGTAAAGAAAACTTATCCTATGAATCATATGGCTCATTTTTCAAAAAATGGAAGAAAAACATTAGAAAGACCATGCAGTACTTTGGCCTCATCATTTTACAGGTAAGATAAGCAATGTATAGATAAAACAAATTATATGCTTGCTTTTATGGCATTATGGTACAAATGAAATTCTTCTACTCACATAAAGATTCTCTATTTAAAGAATAAAAATCGCTGGATGAAGATGATAAGATCTAAATGGGTTCATGATCTAGATATAAAGAGTGATATTATAAGCAAATTAGAGGAACATAGGATAGTTTACCTCTCAGATCTGTGGAGAAGGAAGGAATTTGTGTCCAAAGAAGAACTGGAACTCTTAACTGAACACCAGATAGATAATTTTGACTATATTAAGTTAAAAGGTTTTTGTACAAACAAAACTAATGCAGACAAGATTAGGAGGGAAGCAATAAATTGGGAAATCATCTTTACATTTAAGGGTTCTGATAAAGGCCTCATTTCTAAAATATATAGAGAATTGTCTCATATTTATAAGAATTCAAGCCACTCTCAGACAAATGGTCAAAGGATATGAACAGATAATTTTCAGATGATGAAATTAAAACTATTTCTAGTCATATGAAAAGTTGCTCCAAATCACTATTGATCAGAGAAATGCAAATTAAGACAACTCTGAAGTACCGCTACACACCTGTCAGATTGGTCAAGATGATAGGAAAAGATGATGATGAATGTTGGAGGGGATGTGGGAAAACTGGGACACTGATACATTGTTGGGGAACTGTGATCGGCTCCAAACATTCTGGAGAGCAGTTTGGAACTATGCTCAGAAAGCTATCAAACTGTGCATACCCTTTGCCCCAATGGTGTTTCTATTGGATCTATATCCCAAAGAGATCTTAAAGGAAGGAAAGGGCCCCACATGTGCAAAAATGTTTGTGGCAGCCCTTTTTGTAGTGGCTTGAAACTGGAAACTGAATGGATGTCCATCAATTGGAGAGTGGCTGAATAAATTATGGTATATGAATGTTATGGAATATTATTGTTCTGTAAGAAACGACCAGCAGGACGATTTCAGAGAGGCCTGAAGAGACTTGCATGAACTGATGCTGAGTAAAATCAGCAGAACCAGGAAATCATTATACACAGCAACAACAATACTATATGATGATCAATTCTGATGGACATGGTTCTCTTCAACAATGAGGTGTTTCAAACCAGTTCCAATTGCTCAGTGAAGAAAGCCATGTACACCCAGGGAGAGGGATCTGAATGTGGACCAACATAACATTTTCATGCTCTCTATTGCTGTTTGTTTGCATTATGTTTCCCTTCTCAGATTTTTTTTCCTTGTGGATCTGATTTTTCTTGCACAGCAAGAAAACTGTAAAAATATGTATACACATATTTGATTTGTCAAGTATTTTAACATAATTAACATGTATTAGATTTCCTGCCATCTAGGGGAGGGGTGGGGACTAGGGGGGAAAAATTTGTAACAGAAAGCTTTGCAAGGGTCAGTGTTGAAAAATTACCCACACATGTGTTTTCCAAATAAAAAGCTTTAATAAAAATAAATAAATAAAAATTTAAAAAAATCGCTGGATGAAAGAGATTGGAAATTATCTTTATTCTTGTGGATCTTAAGGACTAATTGTGGCTAACCAGAAGTCACTTGCAATTACCACCTATTGTAGCCCTAGTCCATCACTGAGCTTGACCTACTCCACATTAAAACTGCTAGAATCACCTCCAGAGCCTGGTGGCTCCAGAACTGTCTTGGCTTGTGTGAAGAAGATAGGGGGACAAGCCTCTGCCTTCTTCTGGAGCAAAATTATTCTTCCCTTCTTTTGGGGATATACTGTCACATTAGCATTTAAGGCCATCCTAAGGCACCAGAGGTTAAGGATCCAAGAAAATTAATTTTCTTTTCCTTTAAATGAAACCAAACTATTTAGGAGATTTAATATGTTTTCCAACATCATCAACAAAAAGTCTCTTCTAATATCTTACCATAAGGAATCAAAGTACAATGCCAAGAACAAACACAGAGACAGACCTGGTGTATAATCAGCTGTTTAACACATCCAATTTCCACCACTTGCTACAAGCTTGAGGAGAACAGAATGCTTCTAGACAAAGTGTAAGGAAGACAAAGGCATGAACAGCTGGAGTAGAATGTGTTCAGGGCTGCTCCCAGAGCTATATTCTTGTTTTCTTAGTTCTTGTTTTATTTAATTTCAGTTTGAGAAGTAAAAAACAACACAAAAAGTCTTTTTGCAATTTTTTAGTTTTTGTTTTGCTTTTTGAGATGCAATATGGAATTCCTTTCTCATATGGTAGGCGCTTCCCCTTAGAGATCAAGTCACTCTTGTTCCAGAAACAACTACCTACACCTCCCTGTACTCAGGAAGCATGTGTGTTTTATCATCTCTTAACAAGGCCACCTAAGTGAAAGGCAAAATACAATATAATCTTATATTGTATGTCAGACGCCAACCCATGCTGGGATTTTAAATTTAGCTTCCTGAGTGTGAATAAACTATTGGCTTCACGATTATTCTATCTTGGTATGGGGGTGATGGGGGTGATGTTCTATTCCAGAGCCCATTCTCTTAAAATGTAATTTTCCTTGTAGATGAACTAGGAGGAATATTGGATTCAGAGTCAGAAAGTTTTGGCATATTATGTTACAAATCTATAAAGCATTTAATTTTTAACACTGATTTTTAAAATCACCCAACACTTATTTTACTCATGCCATTATCTTGTTGAAAATCTCTTGTACTGCACAATAAAACAAAAGGAAAATGAAATACTTTTGCTTACAATCCATCATTTGATACAAATCGACTCTGGAACCTGTGAGGATATGACTTTCACCATTAACAAGCCTCAATGATATATAACTGCCAGCAAGATTTGTATGAAAAAGCTAAGCAGATCAATTCCACCTGCAGAAATCTTAAATTTCCTTTATCTAGGGGCAAAGATAATCTCTTCTATCAATTTGGAAAATGTGTCTTTGTGACACTTTTAGAATTTAGAAAATAATTCTGAATAGTCATTGATAATGGTCAGTCACCAGGACAAAGTCAGTCAAATGTTTTAATGATCACATTACCTATATATTATTTAGCCTCACAGTGCCCCTGGCAAGTTTTTTAAGATTGTAAGTTACAAAGCAAGTGGCAATCTCTACTGATGAAAGTTTTCTGTTTGGGAATGAATTCTCTATACCAATGATATATTAGGAGAGGTTTAAAATAATTACCTAATAATCACGTTAATATGCCAAGTTTGAAAGTTACAGAAAACCATTCATTCATAACTTATAAGAGAGTTGCTTGAGTTTCAGAGACTTGTTAAGTCACTTACTTGCCAGGTTCACTGGGCTAGTATGAGTCACAGGTAGGACTCAAATCCAAATCTCTCTAACTCTGTGAGGCTAGCTCTCCATCCACTATCTCCTGATCTTAAGCAAATTTTAAGTTGATGATAAATAAATATGTAATATGGCACAGTGGTGAGAACACTAGCTCTAAAGTATAAAAGGATCTGGGTTCAAATCCTTCTTATACTCATTATTTGTTTGACATCGGGGTAAATTTTTTTCCCCACTCTATGACTCATTTTCCTCATCTATAAAATGAAAGAGTTGGACTAAAGGTCTCAGGAGATCCTTTCCAGACCTAAATTTAAGATCCAATGATTAGGGTCGCAGAACTAGATGGGTAGATGGGAGAGAGTTTTTGGACTTGGAGAAAAAAAATAAGGTCATTAAAAAGTAGAGAATGAATGGGAGACATGGAAATAGTGGGTGGATAATGAAGAAGGTAAGGAGGACATAGGATGAAAGATTAGTTGCCAAAAATATAGTTGTCAGAAAAATGTAGTAGATATTTAGAAAAATAATAGTAAAAGATGATCCCATAACCCCATCTTCAATAGACAGATAGATGGTTTTCTAATAATGATTTGCTAGTGTTTTTTTAGACTGAAATATTTTTCAAAATTATTCATAAGTACACACATATGCATACAGATTAATGCCTACATTCAGCAATACATGCTAAAGATGTAAATTTATATGTATGAAGTATTCATGGCATAGTTAAAGAACTGGCTTACTCTAACTTGCACATCCCCCTCAGTGTAAAGACCAATTACAAAACAATAAAACAAAAAGCAAACATGCTTAAAATCAGAATATTATCTTTTAAAATGTTTTCTTTTTACATGCATCTGCCTTTCAGATGATTTTGTGGGAAAAAAAGGCTTCTATACATCTTCAACTAATAGAAGCCATAAAATACCTCTTTGTAATATTGGAACCAGTGAAGAAACCACAAGTATTCAAATGCAGGAAATCATGATTTTATAACATTTTAATGTGATCTACTCTTGGGAAACAAAGTTAACCAAACCCTATTTCTGTACAGGAAATATTCCAGTGTACAGTTGTACAACACTGTGGTGAAGGGGTACAGCTGCAGAGTTTTCACCTGTAATGCCCCACTGGTATTGTGGCTTGCTGCATTGCCTCAAGATTGCCTTCCTGTCCGGAAAGCCCTCTAAGTACAAACAAAACTCTGAGTCCAACTTTTATTTTCCCTTGGTATCAGAATGTGGTAATTTAAGAGCCCTGAGAAATACTTTTTAACCTTTTAAAGGAAATACATAACATTCTTTTATTAGGACTTATATTTTGTTTTATTTTTTTAAACATGTGACCAAGTTATCTTATCAATTTATCATGCTACCAGATTTAGAGCAAACACAGGTGGTTACTAGGTAATCTTTAAAGCAATTCCCCCTCCTTTAAAAGAAATAATCTAAACACACAAAATTTTTTTGGTCAAAATTAAAGAAAAGGAGATCTCCTGTAAAATATATTTCTAAGAAACTACAAGTTATAAAATCATCTGGTACTCTTTGTGTGTTATTCTTACTTGTGAAGGTTTCACCAAGCTGTGGCAAAGACAATCAAATATATATTGTGTAGAAAGAACTCTGGGCTGGGTTTTAGGAGACACAATTATCTTTATGAATACAGGCAAATCATGTAACTACTTCAGATCTGTTTCTACACTTGTTAAAATAAGAGGGCTGGAGTGTTTCTATTGGGTTTATATCCCAAAGAGATCTTAAAGGAAGGAAAGGGCCCCACTTGTGCAAGAATGTTTGTGGCAGCCCTTTTTGTAGTGGCTAGAAACTGGAAACTGAATGGATGCCCATCAATTGGAGAGTGGCTGAATAAATTATGGTATATGAATGTTATGGAACATTATTGTTTTGTAAGAAACGACCAGCAGGATGATTTCAGAGAGGCCTGGGGGGACTTGCATGAGCTGATGCTGAGTGAGATGAGCAGAACCAGGAGATCATTATACACGGCAATAACAAGACTATATGACGATCAATTCTGATGGACATGGCTCTCTTCAACAATGAAATGTTTCAAACCAGTTCCAATTGTTCAGTGAAGAAAACCATATACACCCAGAGAAAGGGATATGAAATGTGGACCACAACATAACATTTTCATGCTCTCTATTGATGTTTGCTTGCATTGTGTTTCCTTTCTCAGATTTTTTTTGTAGATACAATTTTTCTTGCACAAAAATGATAAGTGTGGAAATAAGTATACATATATTCGATTTCTTAAGTATTTTAACATAATTAACATGTATTAGACTTCCTGCCATCTAGGGGAGGGGTGGGGGAAAGGAGGGAAAATTTTGTAACAGAAAGCTTTGCAAGGGTCAATGTTGAAAAATTACCTATGCATATGTTTTGTAAATAAAAAGCTTTAATAAAATAAAATACATTAGTACAAAAAAAATAAGAGGGCTGGGTTACAAGATAATTTCTAGGGGCTTTTAAGATTAAAGTTTATCATTTATGATATATACTACCTAAGGCCTATGTGTTAGAAATTTAAAAAATATATATCTAATGGCATCTGTGGCACTTCAGCAACAGTTTGGATTTGGAATCAGGGGGTCAAAAGTCCAAATCTTTATCTCTACCACTTACTAGCTGTGAGACTTCAGTAAAATGATCTAATTTCTCTGGCCCTCAGTTTCTCCATCTGCAAAATGAGAGAGTTAGACTAGATGGCTTCTGAAGTCTCTCCTTGCTTTGAACCTCTAAGGTCATTTCCAGTTCTAAATTTATGATTATCTGGCAAACAGGGGGAAAAAAGATACATTAAACTATGTGCAGTGTGATAATTTATGATGCAATCATAATTTAAGTATGCATAATTTGATGAGTTAATTCTTAATTGTTCATGATAAGAAAAGGCAGAGATAACACAGATACACTGAACCTCACTAATTGGTACTAACAAGAAGAGTCAATTTAAATTCGGTACAATTCAAAGTCAGAATTACAGAATATTTTAAAAGGCAGATAAATAACTTAAGGAATACAAAGAACTTGGAACATTTCTGCATAGGAGTCTTTTAGGGGTTTTACTTTCACATATATGTATCAAACTCTGATCTCCTTTGTGAGTGTCAGGCATACATTTCTGCCAACTGCATCTCCACCAGAATGTCCCCATACTACCTATAACTGACTGTATTTTTCCCCTTAAAACTACTTGCTCTCTTCTGACTCAGATTTCTGTGTTAGTAGAACACATGTTCAACACTCTGGTGCTGTCTTTGATTCCTCTCTCACATAAGACTTTTGCTAGCCAATTAATTAAAGAATCACAAAATTTTAGAGATGAAAAGATCCTGAAGTTCTAAGACCATACCTATATCTGAAAAAGATTATCCAATACAATGTACTTGACAAGTGGTCATACAGCTTTTGTTTCAAAATTTTTAAAAAAAGAAAATTTTCTAAAAATCTAAAAAGATTTCTAAAAAGAAATCCAACACAATCCAAAGCAGTTATCATGTCCTATCTAAGAACTTGTCTCAAGGTTAAACAACAGACTCTTCTCAAGGCTAAACAACTTCAGTTCAATGAAATCTTGAGTCTAGCAATGCAAATGTCTCTCACATTTAGATTCTTCTTTCAATTTTCACCCTTATCACCTTGGTTAAAACCCCTTATTATCACCCACTGGAGTACTGAAATAGATTGTCCTGCCTTTCTTTTTTCTTTTTTTTTTGCTGAAAAAAATTGGGGTTAAGTGACTTGCTGAGGGGTCACACAGCTTAAGAATTGTTAAGTGTCATTATTAACATGTAGTGGACTTCCTGCCATCTAGGGGAGGGGAGGGGACTGGGGGTAAAAGTTGTAATGGAAAGCTTTGTAAAGATCAAAAGCTTTAAAAAAAAATAAAGAAGTGTTCTGTCTGAGACCAGATTTGAACTCAGGTCCTTCAGGGCTGGTGCTCTATCCACTGCACCAACTAGCTGCCCCTGCCTTTATTTTCTTATCCATACCATATCTTTCAATCCATTCTTCAAAATGTTGCTCGATTGATCTTCCTTATGCATATAGGCACTTATGGCTTTCATCTGCTCAAAAATCCTTGCTGGTTTTCTATTTGTTTCTAAGTAAAGTTCTAATTTTTATGCTTGCCATTTAGATCTTTACACAATTGTAAAAAATTTGGTTTAACTCTACTTTCCCAATCTTAGCCTCTTATATTTTCCCATTATTTTTAAAGTTTTTTCTTTTTTATTATGAGCTTAACTATCATCAACAAATATAAACATTTAGGTATACAAAAGGGAGGAGCTGTATAGGAAACTGTAATTTGTTATGCAGTTAAAAATTTTTTTTTCACTGTTTAAGGAATTTTTATTAAAGCAAGAATTTTATAATCCAAATTACATTTCCTTGCTCAGCTATCAATTCTGTTATCTAAAACAGTGGTGATATTCTGAGCTTTTCCACAGTAAAGAATTACAAAATTAAAGAAAGGAATGCTTTAAATTTTTGTACTGTGCTGAAAATTCTTTTCCCCCTGGGTCTATAAAACATTAATTTGTTTTTATATATTTTACTATTTTTTTGGGTAAAATTTTTTTTATATTACATTTAACATAGTCTTCATGCCAGTGTTCATACAAGTTACTGAATATTTTCCTTCTCTAACTTGTTTAATTCTTACCTAACTTTTAAAGCTCAACTCAAATACTACCTCCTCCATGAAACATTGCATAGTCCCTGATGTTAATAAGCATAGAACTTTGTTTTGTATTATGTGAGCAATATACATACCATGAGGCAGCCAGGGGATATAGTGGACCAGAGTTAGGAAGACCTGAGTTCAAATCCAGCCTCAGAAATTTACCAGTTGTGTGAAAGTCATTTGATCTCTGCCTCCGTTTTCTCAACTGAAAATGAGAATACTAGCTACCTTGCAGGGTGGTTATAAGAAGTCAAATGAAATAATATCTGTAAAGTATTTAGCACAATACTTGAAACATAGTTGGCACTATATAAATGCTTATTCCCTCAACCATACATTATTTTGAACTACAGATATTTGTTCCATTACTCTGATGGAGTAAAGGCAAGAGATCCTTTTTTTTTTTTTTTAAATCTCCTTTACTGACATTTTGTTTAGCATGTAGCACATAAAAGGCACTTAATAAATGTTGGTTGAATTGAATAACTATGTATAAGAACAATTTATAATGAGCATATAAATAATTTATAGATGAATGTCTCCCTACAGAGATTCTTAAGTAATTTTTCTCAGCAATCTTATTTATATTATTAATTTGATTCCCATGCCCTTTCCTTCAAAAAAAAAAAGTACAGTAACTCCAACCCTCCAGATAATAAACATTTTCAAATTAATCTATATTTCTATTATAAACTGAAGAGATACATTCAAAAGACAATATTTTAACCTCTTGTTTCACTGAATCTTTTACTGTTGCTACTAGACTAATGTGATTTTTAACTAAAAGATGCTGAGAAGAAAAATTATTACTAGGCATAGACCAAAGAGGAAATGGTAAAGGGTATGAAATTTTTGTTTTGTTTTGTTTTTTGCTGAGGCAATTGGGGTTAAGTGACTTGTCCAGGGTCACACAGCTAGAAAGTGTTAAGGGTCTGAGGCCACATTTGAACTCAGGTCCTCCTGACTTCAGGGCTGGTGCTCTATCCACTGTGGCACCTAGCTGCCCCGGTATGAAAAATTTTAAAAATAAACCTGTATAATTACAATTTGATTAAGTGAATTGACTATAGGATATAAAGTTTTCAAAACAGTAACCTGAGTAACCCTCTGCCAATCTAGTTAATTAAATGTATTAAATATTAGTGTGGGAAAAGTGAAATGGTTTGCAATTCCCATTGATGACTCTAAGGAATTGTGTCCAAGTTCTGGCCCCAACCCATTTCTCTCTCCTTATCTTTTAGTACTCCCTTATTGGGATGTTCGGCTCCAATCTCCTCATTCTATTCCCAAATAAATGCCCTTGCATTTCTCTCCATTAAGCCATTCCCTCAGCTAAGGAATGAGCATTTCTGTTGATCCCTCTGAGAAAGTTTCCCAGATCACTCTAGTTGCAGGTGTCCTCTGAATAACTGGAGCACAGGATAAAACCTATACAGAAAAACAGGATAGAACAATGAAGAACACCCTAGTCTGCCTACTTACAATTGTGTGACCTTAGGAAAACTACTTTATCTTTCTGAGCATCAATTTCCTCACCTGTAAAATGAGGATGGATAGGATTTCTAAAGCTCCTTCTCATTCTAACATTCTATGATATTTAGCTCTCTGTATCTCCTAAAGAACCTGGAATTGTAAAGGTATGGAATGGATGCTCAATAATTATTTGTTAAATGAATGAATCTTTCAAATCTGATACATGCAGAATCAAAATATAATAAATGATATGCATCAGGTAGAAAACCAGAGTTGTTTTGTCAATACATGTATCTTGCATAGATAATACAGATGGGCCAAGATAGGAACTCAAGAAGAACAAGACAGATTGTCTTTGGAAAAATGAATTGGGCTTTTGATAATTCCAGGTATCTCTTAAAAAAGACTCACTAACAACAATATTCTAAATATCCATCTTCAAAAAACTATAAAGTTGTAGGTCACCAAAAGAGCACTGAAAAAGCATATAGCAGTTAAGAATAGCCTGCAACACATTTTCACTGAAAAACTACACAGGGAAAGTGGCATAATAGAAATCCTCAGAGGTATACAACTCTAAAAGGAGGTGAACTGATTGTATAATCCCTCATTCAACAAAAAAAACTACGTCCATTAAGCAGAACTTCTTTGATAACTCTGCATTGTCATGAAGTTTAGAGTTATTCTGTTTGCCTCAATCTTTTTGGGGGAGCTTGGTGACTCTTGTATTCATGATGTCTAATGAAAGACAATGGGGTATGGAAAAAAGCCTTAGGTTGTTTTCCCCAAGAGGCCCCATAGTGCCTGTTACATAGTCTTTGACCTTTTCTTTGGTTCTTTGAACCTTTAAAGGGAGTGCAGCTTCTGGACTTGCATGCCTCGGAGGGTTGGGACAGCCAGGTACAGGAATCTGGTAGGCAGAATCAAGGCTGGGTTTTAGGCTCAATGCATCATTAATACTTCAAAGAGTGACTTTTTGGAGTGACCTTCACTACTGCAACTCAGCAAATGGCCTCACCTGTTAATGAGGCTGCATGAAGACAGAAATTTGGTAGGATCATTGCTGTAAAAGTACTAAACTAAGTTTTGAGCCTCCTCCTTTAGAAAGTAAAATGGTGTAGAGGACAGTATATCCTTTGAGGCGTTGGGGAGGAGGGAAATTACATGTTTGTTCTTACAAAAAAAAAAAGTGTAGAGGAAGTTCTACAGCACACAATTATATAGCCATTTCATTGGACCCATGCGAAGGCCATTAACTGTATAGGAATATTAATCCTGAAGATTCACTCCTTCATGTCTATGTCTACTTCTCAAAGAGCATAAGCAATATTTTATTTTTTTCTGCTTTTCACTTCTATTTTCTCTTCAATAATGCTACATAATAGAGAACTTTCTGAAGGTAAATTAAAATGGCCATTTGTCCTCAAAGCCCTCCAAAACCATTTTCAATTACAAATTGCATTATAAATAATGGGGGGAGGGAAATGCACAAATATTATCATTTGATATCAAAATGATTGTCATTGGAGATAGCCTACTTATCTGGCTCCAAGCCTTGCTTGTTCTTAATCTCTTCCTAGAAACCATATTTCTTCCAACTAGTTATTCTATACTTTCTAGTTAAATTTGGCCAGAAGAAGGTAGGCTATGATGAATGAATAACAATTTCATTTGAACTTACAGAAATATGTTTGAACTCATGCTTACCAAAAATGTATTACACTGAAAAGCAGGATTACCTGGATAATTTCATTTGATTTAATTTTAAAATTTCATGTATTTTAGTTAATATTAATATTATGTTATTGCTATTATTACACGGCCATTTTAGCAGTAAAGACATTAACACAAAATACAATTTGTATTACACTGTAGAATATTAATATGTTTAAAATTGAGTTAGGTATGTCAGATATCGTATTTGAATCCAGAGTGTAAAAAACAAACAAACATTTATTTTTGGTCACTATGAACATGCCAGACAAGCAATCACTTAAACCTAGTTGACAAAACTTCACAAATTATTTGGATATTTAAAACTCTTGCTTCTGAAATGTGAGAAATAAATCTGAACATGAACAAAAATTGTAGTTTCTCTAAAAGTCCATTTCCTCAATTCTCAAATGCCTAATTCAACACTGTAGCCCCAAAGGAGAATGCAAAAGAGAAAGGAGACAGTCAGCCAAACATGAGATATTCGCCATTAAAAGGAAAAAATGAATGCCTTTGACATTGATCATAATTCTTTTCCTATTGACTGTCAGATCAGATCTTTCCTGAAACAATGAATTATAGTAGTTTAATATAAATGATTCCAAAGTTATATTTTCTGAGCACCACTGAAAAGCTAACAAGGTGGTAGAAAATACATGTTTCTATACTTAACAATTCAATAGACATTAAGTGCCTACTATGTGAAACATCCTGAAAATATCAAACCTAAGCTTATTTCTCTCCAAGTGGTTCATTTTCTACTTTTAAGTGATTAAGGTATTCCAGGATGATCCCCATAGATATCAAACTTATTAAAAACTTGTAAACAACTATAATGCTTAAAGAAACTTAAAATAATATAGAGTGACATAATCTAAGCAACCCTGCAGTGAGTCCTGTTGTATAGCTGACCTAGCTGAAAGTGACCTCCTCAAGCAAGTCTGACTTCCCTGTAACCAGCCTGGTGCAGGGAATAGACAGACATTTGTTTGGCTGCTGTGGAGCCATTCCTCTTTTCTACCTCTTTGTCAGGAGTGGATAATCAAATGGATGTTATCCTTGCTACTGTAAAGAACATCACAATAGATTGTCTTCTCTGTAGGCTCTAATCAAAATCCCTGGGATTATCCTTAGCTTGAAGCTGCCTGCCCTTCTTCCTCATTTCCATCCAAGTTGACTCCATGCCTTGGCAGTCAGGAAAATTTGTCCTAGTGTTAACAAACTACTCTTCATATCACAACTGTGGCCTCCCTTTGGAAATTACTTTGTATGTATTTTGAACACACACATACACACACAGTCTCCCCCAAAAGAATCTAAACTTCTGGAGGGAAGAAACCTTTGCATCTTTGGTACATAATGCCTTAAACGTAGTAGCTAGTAATACTTGTCAAATTAAAATGAATTAATTTTATTAAATTTACTCAATTATAAAATTTTCAAAGTTCTTTATCTTTACTTAATGCATGAAATAAATACTGGAATTTTCCAAGAGCATTACAGTTTTATTTACTACTTAAGTATGGGATATGTCTCCAATTCTGAAAAACTAAAAGCTAGGTTCTATTCCCTTGAATATAATAAATTATGATTTTTAAAAGCTATGTATATCCTCATTCACCATAGGACCTTCCTTCACCTTCACTAGATGTTTTGCCTTAAGAGTTTCATCCAAGTCTTTAAAAATAATATTTTTCTGGTTAAGAGCCAGCTTTGTTTTAAAAAAAATTGGGGAGATTTAATGTATCTTTTTTTTTAAAAAACTCTTGGCTTTTTTCCCCCCTTTGGAACTCAAGCCTGACAGACATTTATATTTTGTAACTTCCCCTGTATTTTGGCCCTAAAGAAGTCACATACATATTCCCATATTCCATTTCTATTTGATTTCATTAAAGCAAGAACCATGAGACAAGAAAGGGCCTTTGGTTATCACTGTCTTTTATAAATGCTCTTTCATACCCATTATTTTATTGGATTCTCCCTATAGTCCTATTCAGTAGGCAAAGTTATCTCCATATTATTGCCATCTTACAAATAAGGAAATTAAGGCTCAGAAAAAAGTACAGTGACAAAGTCTACAATTCTCTCTCATCATCATCACTGTCCTGGCGTTCAGATTGCCAAATGCTTGATATACAGAATTCTCATCTGAACTTCCTGACAACCTTGTGAGATCATTTCTTAATGCATTACATTCATTTTATATATGAGGAAATTAAGGTTCAGAAGTAGTGGTTTGTGTAATAATATTCACCTGGTGACACAAATATAGTTTGATGTTCAGTCTATTTATGGAACTTCCCTAGGAGTCTAATCTACACCTTATTGGCTAGATAAGTATCTGGCTTTGATAGTACTGTAGTTCAGATCTGGACTATGGTCTGCCCACTGGTGAGGCCTATATAAGATAGGCTATATCTGCCTTACACATATTAACTTTTAATAGTTTTTGTTGAATAATGTGGTACCACTGTTTTTTCCATTACAGAAATTTTGTGTTAGACTACCCACTTACTTTCCCATATAAACAAGGAATAATATTTATAGAGCCAATTTTTCCCTTATATATGCATGAACAATTCCTACTAAAATTAATGAGAGGACATACCTCTGCCTTAGGGTACTATGTAGCTTATGGAATTGGATTTACTTCTGTGGTTTAGGGAAATTACTGCTAAAATGTCAAATGAACTCTTTTTCCATAATATTAATTTCTTTCCTTTTAAGGAATATTTAGAGTCCTTAAAAAGAGGCTGCTTATGCTTTTAATCAAAAGTACTTTTTTATTAAGAAAGAAGACAGCTTCTAAAAATTTGGCTTAGTCATCTGACTTGCAAATTACTCAATGATATGCAAAAAGGTATGTGGCAAAGTTGCACAATGGATACATCTGCTGGCCTGGAGTCAGAGAAACCCAAATTCAAATCAGACCTTAAGACATTAGTGGCATGATCCTGGGCAAGTCACTTAATCCTATTTGCCTCAGTTTCCTCATCTGAGTAGTGATCTGGAGAAGGCAAACTACTCTAGTATCTTCGTCAAGAAAACTCCAAATGGGGTCAGAAAGAATAGGACACAACTATAAACAACTGAACAACAATGCAAAAAAAAAAAAAAATTTAACAAAGAATCTGTAGCTTACCATCCATATCCAAAGAAAGAACTATGGAGGCTGAATGCAGACTGAAGCACACTATTTTTGTCTTTTTTCTTTCTTTCTCGTGGTTTTCCCTTTTTCATCTGATTTTTCTTTCCCAACATGACTCATGGAAATATTAAATATGTTAAAAATGACTGTACATTTATAACCTATATCAGGTTGCTTGCTGTCTTGGGTGGGGGGTGGTAAAGGAAGGAGGAAGAAAAAATTGGAACTCAAAACCTTATAAACATGAATATTGAAAACTATCTTTATATTAAAATATAAAGAAAAAAGTAAAAGAAAAAAAAAGAAATCTATGGCTAGAAGATAGAAGACTCCTTCTAGAATTTCCCTTTAAGGATGATGCCAGGCCAGCCAAAGTACAAAACATGATATGCTGAAATCCACATATACTATGTCTATGTCACCTTCCCTCATCTGCCAGTTCAGTTGGTGTCAAGGATCTGTAATTTCATTGGTATGGGAGGGAACTCCCTCAACCAAAGGAGATAAAAATCTATCTAGATCTAAATAGAGACCATATAAAGCTCAAATTCCACCAATGAATAGCTACTTTGTAGCAGAGTTCGGATTTAAGCTTATTTTTCTATCTTTAGGTCCATCCCTAAGAGCTGTCATATTGCCTTTAGTGTGATAGTTCTATAAAAATGAAATGATGTTAGAATGGCATGATTTATTCTTCAGAGCTGAATGTTGTTTCCTGGATATCATGACTTCGTATTCTGTTAATAATACTTTAATGGGGAAAGGGCCCCACATGTGCAAGAATGTTTGTGGCAGCTCTTTTTGTAGTGGCTAGAAACTGGAAACTGAATGGATGCCCATCAACTGGAGAATGGCTGAATAAATTATGGTATATGAATGTTATAGAACATTATTGTTCTGTAAGAAACGACCAGCAGGACGATTTCAGAGAGGCCTGGAGAGACTTGCATGAACTGATGCTGAGTGAGATGAGCAGAACCAGGAGATCATTATACATGGCAACAATAAGACTATATGATGATCACTTCTGATGGACATGGCTCTCTGCAACAATGAAATGTTTCAAACCAGTTCCAATTGTTCAGTGAAGAAAACCATATACACCCAGAGAGAGGGATATGAAATGTGGACCACAACATAACATTTCCATGCTCTCTATTGATGTTTGCTTGCATTGTGTTTCCTTTCTCAGATTTTTTTTTCTTGTAGATACGATTTTTCTTGCACAAAAATGGTAAGTGTGGAAATATGTATATATATATTTGATTTGTCAAGTATTTTAACATAATTAACATGTAGTAGACTTCCTGCCATCTGGGGGGGGTAGGGGACTAGGGGGGAAAATTTGTAACAGAAAGCTTTGTAAGGGTTAATGTGGAAGAACTACCCATACATATGTTATGCAAATAAAAAGCTTTAATAAAAAAAAATTAAAAAAAAGAAAAGGGCATAATTTAACAGAAGTGTATACATATATATATCCTATATATATATATATACATATATATATATATATATACATATATATATATATATATAAGTACTATGAATTTGGAAAGGGCGAGCTAATTTCTAGTCATATGAAAAAATGTTCTAAATCACTATTTATTGGAGAAATGCAAATTAAACTCTAAGGAACCACTATACACCTCTTAGATCAGTTAAGATGATAGGAAAAGATAACAAATGCTGAAGGAAATATGGGGAAAACTGGGACACTAATATATTATTGGTGGAGTTGTGAATTGATCCAACCATTCTGGAGAGCTGTGGAACTATGCCCAAAGGGTTATCAAACTATGCATTCCCTTTGATCTAGCAGTGTCTCTACTGGGCCTATATCCCAAAGAAATCATTTAAAAAAGAGAAAAGGACTTACATGTGAAAAAAAAATGGTTTTTTGTAGTAGGAAGTAACTGGAAACTGAATGGATGTCCATTAGTTGGGGAATAGCTGAATAAGTTATGGTATATCAATGTTATGGAATATTATTGTTCTGTAAGAAATGACCAGTAGAATGATTTCAGAAAGACCTGGAGAGAATTACATGAAATGATGCTCAGTGAAGTGAGTAGAATCAAGAGAGCATTGTACATAGCAACAAGAAGATTATATGATGATCAACTATGATGAACTTGGCTCTTTTCAACAATAAGGTGATTCAGGCCCATTACAGCAGACTTGTGAAGGAGAGAGCCATCTGCATCTAGAGAGAAATCAACGGGAACTAAATGTGGATCACAACATAGTGTTTTTGCTTTTTATTGTTGTTTTTTCCTCATTTTTTTAAACTTTCTGATCTGATTTTTCTTGTGTAGCGTGATAAATGTTTGTAAGAATTGCACATGTTTAACCTATATTGTATTTCTTGCTGTTTAGGGGAAGGAGATGGGAGGAAGAAAAATTTGGAACACAAGATTTTGCGAGTATGAATGCTGAAAATTATCTTTGCATGTTTTTTTGAAAATAAAAGGCCTTTATTAAAAAATAATTAAAAATAAATAAATGTTTTAAAAAAATGAAAGAAAGGGCTAAAAGTATAGTTGTTGATAGTTCAATGACAACATGGCAGGAAATCTCCAGTGGAATGCCTCAAGAATCTAAGCTGAGCTGTGTATTTAATATTTTTGTCAATTAACTGGCATAGAAGGCAACATATCATATGACAACAGATTGAAGGAACTTAGGGATGTTTAAGTATAAATGATTTGTAAGACAGACCTTTTATACTCTTTGCCTTCACTGACAAAAACTAGGAAATTTAGAAGGACTAGCTAGTTTTATGGAAAAAGTAATTAATATAATTTTAGTTAAATTTGAGATGATAGCAGGTAACCTAAAAGAAAATAGTTAATAGATCAAAAAAGATGTGGGATTGGAGGTCAGAAGTTAAGTCTGAATATTTTTATTTGGGAGTCAACTTGAAATAACACTTTAAGTTATGGAATTCACGAATTCTCTAAGGGAAAGAGTGTAGAGAGAAAAAAGCAGAAGTCAAATATTGAATTCTGAGGAAAAGTCTGCATTTAAAGGCAAGAGAAAAAAGAACTAGTAAAGACTAAGGAAGAAAGGTCAGAGAACTCTAATGAAGATATTATCTTTTTTCCATCTCTTACATTTGTTCCTCTATCTAACTGGGATCTATCATTGGGTATATATAGATGCCTTCAATAGGTTGCCCAATATCCCAAACTCAGTATGTCAAAAAGTTTATCTTCTTAAAAGAAAATGATGCATTTCTGTGTGGAGGGTCATCATTTTATTTGCTTTTGCTACTCATCCATCAGGATGAGCTTCCATACTTTTCTTTTTTTTTTTTTTTTGATTTTAATAATTTCTCATATTTGGTGATTTAATTTACAACAGTATAGGAATATAGCTTTTCTGGTATATACACTCCCTTAGCCATTATCTAGACCATGGTTAATTTGTGTCATGATTATTGTTACTTTATTCTCACTGCACTTTCTGTCTCTAGATTTTCTCTGTTAGTTAAATAGATGTATAATTTTACTACTACCAATACGTACCCCACTGCCCTTTAAATCAAATGTAAATTTGTAAATGGGACCAGCTACATAATCATCTCATCTTTCACTAAGAGGTGAACTATACTTTATGTGACAGATGCGTTCTTCGGGAAAAAAATTGCTACCAAATTTCTATAGATTGAACCATATTTTCCTTTTAACTGACACAATTTCTGAGATTCATTCCCAAGAAAACATTTGGTTCCCAGATGTAACAACAACAAAAAAATCACCATAAAGAATGCAGCAAACCATATTTTTGATGCAGTGAAAAAAACTCTGGATTTGGAGTCAGAGGCATTATAAACTCCATCAAAAGCTTTGGGTTCCTCATACCTATGTAATCTTGGACAGGCCCCCTTATCTCCTCTCTGGGTCCCATTTTCCTTATATGTAAAATACTGGATCTCTAAAGTCCATTCTGGCTCTAAATCAATGATTCTATGATCCTTTTAAACTGCATATATTTAAGGGAGAAACGATAACTGACAATGTTTAAAATATTTGAAAACTGAATTAGAATAAGATTGTAGAATTGTGTACTTGAATGGCTTATAGAGGTCATTTAGATCAACCCCTTTGAAACCAAGCTAAGAAATTGAGTGCCAAAGAAATAAAGCAGTTGAGCAGTGTAGGCACCTGGTCAAAGCCTCTGTTCAGGACTCTGAATGCAGGGAGTGGCCTTTAGCCAACAAAGGGGGAACTTATATAAAAAGCTTAAGGGGACCTAACTTTTTTGAATCATTATCACTTCTTAATGAGGGAAATAGCATAAAATAACACATTCACAACCATTTAGAAAGGACTATATTTTTCACTTAAGTTTACAGTCATCTTGAATATTCATGATTTAAACACTTTCCCTAAAACTTCTTAGATATATGTAATTCTTTATAGAATACACAGAGTTTTGTAAAAAAAAAAAAAAAAGCCCCATTCATTTGAATGATGAAGTTTTCCTTCTGTCATTTAGAATTAGAGGTAAATGCAAATCTTATTTATTTGACTCCAGGCTTAATCCCTGGGTGATTTTCATAAGTTTGTGAAGCCCATAGAAAGGAACCTAGATATTTATTATTTTAATTTGCAGCTAATCATCCAACAGCAGTCACTCCCAAACAATATAATTTTACATGTCTCTAATCATCAAATAGTTCTGTCAAGAAGATAACTTAATGGAGATGGAACTCAATTTTTTTTTTGCTTTTTGCTGAGGCAATTGGGGTTAAGTGACTTGCCCAGGGTCACACAGCTAGGAAGTGTCTGAGACCAGATTTGAACTCAGGTCCTCCTGACTTCAGGGCTGGTGCTCTAACCACTGCGCCACCTAGCTGCCCCTGGAACTCAATTTTTAAAGAAAATTTAAGAATGAATTCTTGTACAAATTTAAGAATTCTGCAAAAAAAAAAAACCCACAAAACTTTCTAATTTATTATAATTTATTATGTTCCATAGAGTTAATGATCTCAAATGAAGGAAGAATCTGGTAAAAGATATTAATCAGTTTTGCCATCTGTGAAACAGGAATAAATTTTTTTTAAGTGGTTGTGAGGCTTAGGAGAGATAACTTTTATGAAGACCTTTGCAAAGTTTAAAGCACTACATAATTATGTCAAGTATTATTACTATTAATTATATAGAAAATGATAATATTGTAGGAATGAGGGACCATCAAGTGTTATGAACATTTGGAGGAAAGAGATCACTTCTTGTTGAGAAGAATAAGGGAAAGCTTAAAGGAGAAACAAACATTTGAGCTCTGAAAGTTATGTAGGATGTTAAAGGACAGGAAAGAAACCTAAAGTGCCACAGAAGTCAAGGAAAGGAAATAGTAAAAAGAGGATTCATAAACAATTTCAAATCCTGGAGATCAAAAAATGAGAACAGCAGAACCACTAGACTTTCTGGCTAGGTAAATCAATGGTGACCTTTGAGAACAATTTCAATGGAGTTGCGGAATTAGAAAACACACTGCAAGAAGCTGAGGAGCACATGTGGAGGAATAAAGGAGAAGTTGCTGTGAATTATTCTTCCTAAAAGTTTGATAGTGAAAAGGAGAATGTAATGGGATAATACCTTAAAGGGAAAGTTGGTCCATAAACTTATTTATTTATTTTGGTGGCTAGGGGTGATGTGATGGACAGAAGAGAACAATCTAGTCAGAAAATAATCAGTCAATAGGCATTTATTAAGCACCTATTATTTGTCAGGCACTATTGGGGATATAAAAAAAGGAAAAAAAAATTCTGGTCCTAGAGGAACTCACAAATTAGAAGAAAAAAATCAAACATATATGTACAAACAAGTTATATATAGGATAAAAATGGAAATGATAAGGGGAAGGCAGTAGAATTTTTTTATTAAAGTTTTTTATTTTCAAAACAGATGCATGGATAATTTTTAGCATTCATCTTTGCAAAACCTTGTGTTCGAATTTTTTTTTCCTTCCCTTTCCCCCAACCCCTTTCCTAGATGGCAAGAAATCCAATATGTTGAACATGTGCAATTCTTCTATACATATTTCCACATTTATCATGCTGCACAAGAAAAATCACATCAAAAAGAAGAAAAAGAGAAAGAAAACAAAAGGAGGCAAACAACAATAAAAAAAGTGAAAATACTATGTTGTAACCCACACTCACTCCAGTCCCACAGGCCTCTCTCTGGTTGCAGATGGATCTCTTTATCGCAAATGTACTGGAACTGCCCTGAACCACCTCAATGTTGGAAAGAGTCAAGTCCATCAGAATTGATCATCCATAATCCTGTTGTTGATGTTCCCATGGTTCTACTCAATTCACTTAGCATCAGTGCATGTAAGTCTCTCCAAGCCTCTCTAAAATCTTCCTGCTGATAATTTCTTATAGAACAATAATATTCCATAACATTCATTTACCATAACTTATTCAGCTATTCCCCATGATGGGTATCTATTCATTTTCCAGTTTGTAGCCACTATAAAAAGGGCTGCTACAAACCTTTTTGTACTAGGCACAGGTGGAAAGAGATTAACCTTGGCAAAAAGAGAACTAATGCTACTTCTCAAAACACAAAGAAAGAAAAGAGGTACAGGTATAGAAAAATTTTTTAAATATGGAGAAGGGCAGCTGGAAGTATGACTTCTTTCTTCTATAATATTATGTTGTGGTTTTTTTTTTTCATTTTATAAGACTCAGCTAATGTTTCTGTTTGGCAGTTCTTTGAGGTAATTCCACAAAAGATACACTTCTACTCAGGAAAATAGAAAAATTAATCAGTTCCCACTTATCAACCCCTTTAAAAATATTTCCTCAGCTGAGCAAAAAATACTAATATAATCTTTAGCCCCCTTTAAGTCAGACACTGTGCAAAGATAAAATAGATATTTTTGCAAGAGTATTTAGTAAGAAAACAGAAATGAGCTAATAAAATATCTACCACCAAATAAAGCCACAGAATAAAAATGACTTCAGGATTCTTTCAGTTTGCAAATGTTTTTCATTTATTTTAAAAGCACATCTTATTGACAGATTCCTTCCCCACTTCCTCCTTTTTTGAAAAGCAAGGAATGCTAGCATTTCAAACTATTTATTGGTTTTTGATTTGAAAAAAATCTCATTTGCTATCTAAGCTTTCTAAAAGAAAGAAAAAACACAACACAACCCAACAAGAACCCCGACCTCTCACCCTCAACTACACACATCAATATATTTCCCATGCAGGAAGCCAAACTTTTCTTCACATATCACAGACTAAACTGTCAGAGAATATGAGTCAAAAAGGTAGAAATGAAGGAGTGTGAGGGTGCCAAAGTGTTAGTTATTGAACCCAGGTCCACAAGATCTAATTCTGACACTGAACACCCACAATGCTCCTTGAGGCTGAGGAACTGAAAGAACTCATCTCCTTACTTCTGACAGGCCCTAGTCTAAACTTCAGAGAGCCTCTCATTTTCACCTAAGGTAATGGCAGGGATTGGTCAAGTTAAGACAAATCAGCAACCATGTATTAAGTGCTTATGATGTGCTTATGCTGAGCTCTGGGGAGGTAAATATAAACAAAAAGAAATGTAGTCCCAGTTCTCAAGGAGTTTATATTCTAGAGAAGGAAGACAACATAAAAAAGAGAAGCACAAAAGGAGAAGGTGGGAGACATGTACGGTGGTTAAATTTGGAGCATGAAGAACAGCTGCGCTAGGACCTTTCTGAAAATGGCGATTCCAGGAAGAACCTACTGATGAGTATAAGTGATAGTAGCATGGCCGAACAATTCAATTTAATAAATACTTCTTTATCTTCAATTTTCCTAATTTCCATCAGCAGCTCTGTCTGATTTTCTTTCTTTTCTTTTCTTTTTTTTAAATTAAAAGCTTTTTATTTACAAAACATATGAGTGATTTTTATACATTGACCTTTGCAAAACTTTTTTTTTGTTCCAAGCTTTTCCCCTCCTTCCCCCCACCCCCACCCCTAGATGACAGGTAATCTAATACATGCTAAATATGATAAATTATATGACAAATCCAATATATGCATACATATCTATACAGTTATCTTACTGCACAAGAAACATCAGATCTAGAAAGAGAAAAGAAAAAAACAACCTAAGAAGGAAAACAAAATGCAAGGAAATATTCACAGAAAGAGTTAAAATGTTGTTTTGTGGTCCACACTCAGTTCCCTCAGGCCTCTCTCTGGATGTATATGACTATCTTCATTGCTGAACAATAGGAACTGGTTTGAAACACATCATTATTGAAGAGAACTATGTCCATCAGAATTGATCAAAGTATAGTCTTGCTGATTTTCTTTCCATGAATGTCTTGTCCCCCTCTTCTCAAACTGGGTCCCCTTTGGTCATCCCCTCACCCCCTCAGATTCCTTCTGTGTATTGTCTTCTTGCATTTCACTTTAAGCTCTTGGAAGACAGGGACTTCATTTTCTTGTTTGTATCCCCAGCATTTAGCCGTGTCTGGAACATGAAAGTGCTTAATATATGTTTAATGAGTATGTTCAAAGTGCTATGAATTCAAAGATAACCCTCCCCAGCTCCAAAAGTCCCTGTAAGGATCTTACAAATTCAGCAGAGGACCAGCCATATGAACAGAAAAATGACATAAGATTATTTGAAAGACAGAACATTAATAATCAGGAAAGACTTCTTGTAGGAAGTGGGACATAAATTGAGTCTTAAGGGAAACTTAAAATCCTAAGAAATGAAGCCAAGGAATGATAGTATTTTGTGCATAGAGGACAGACTGTAAAACCATGGAGGCAAAATGCAGAATAATGAACTTGAGGAAGAGGGATTGGGTCAATTTAATTGGGATAAAGTGTATGAAGGGGAAGAAGTCAATTTAATTGGGATATGATGTATGAAGGGAAACAAGTCTGGAAAAAAAAGTAAGCTAATATCATATTATAAAACTGGGGAGTCTATATTTTCCTAGAGGCAAAAGGGAACCAGTAAAGCTTCTTGAGCAGGGCATTAACCTATTCTTTAAGAAGATTCCTTTTGCAGACATGTAGATAATGAATTGGAAAAAAGAAAAAACCAGGAGCAAGGAAGACATAGGGAGGATGTGACAACAGTCCAGGTGAGAAGAGATGAAGGTCAGAACCAGTGTGACAAGTTTATAAATAGATAGAAAGGATTAGTTCTAAGAGATGTGGAGTAAGAAGTGATAAAACTTAGTAAGTAAATAGGTAGGGGAGTGAGGAAAAGTGAAATGAATCAAAGATGAATGCAAGGTGAGGATGATATTTAAGGATGACAGTCCCTTATGAGAAAAAGGTGGGTTGGGGAAAGATTGATTTTAGTCATAAGTTTAATTTGAGATGCTGGTGGGATATCTAGGTAGAGATAGACAATGAGGAATGGCTGAAATGGGACTAGAACTTGATGGAGTAAGTAGAACTGTATATATAGCTTTTGTTTAAGGAGGTTGAGAACCATGAGATCTGATGAAATCACTGAAGGAGAGTGTAGAGGATAAAGAGAATAGTGTCTTGGCCAGAGCCTTGGGATTCATACATGGTTAGGGGAAGGAGAAGAATGATCATCCAGCAGAGAAAACTGGAATCAGAGTCTGGAAAGTAGAAGAAACAGGAAAGAGTTGCATCATAGAAGCCAAAATAGAGTCCAAAGAAGAAGTGATTAACAATGTCCAGTTCCTGAGAGTTCAAGAAGGATGACTGGAAAAAAAAGGCCCTGGGTTTAGCAATGAAGGATCTCCTGGGTAACTTTGGACAGAAGCCAGTGTATCCCCAGTACTTATCATAGTGCCTAGTCCATAACAATTGCTGATTGACTGATGTGGGGAGCAGATGGCTGAGGCAAGGATTTGTATATAAAGAGTTCAGGCAACGACTGGCAAGAAGTTACAAACATAAGTATAGTAAAAGAGGCAGGGTGGAAGCAGTCTCTACAGAGTGACCACATGTCACAAATAGCTAAATCTCAAATGTGGAAAGATCTGTTAATCTCATTGTCGCAAACAAGTTACTTGTACCTTGTTTTCTCTACTAAAATACAAAGTATATGGTTGTCTATTTTTTAGTTACTTCTACACATAATTTTAATACTTTTAAAAATGCATAATAATAGAAAAATGGACTTAGGGCTGGAAGGACCTCAGGAGCCACTTAGACCAGCACTTTCATTTTAAGATGAGAAAACAATTAGTGGATCAGAAGCCAAATTTCCCATCTTATAGTTCAGAACTTTTCCCATTACCCTGTGCAAACACTATTGGGAAAGATTCTCACTGCACATTTTCAGATTTTCTTATGTTTTCTATGAATTATCTGGAGAATATTTTATATATTTTTCTTAAATGTTCAGTTGAAAAGATTTAGAAGAGGATCTAGTTCTGCTCCCCAACACCAAAATATTTTTTTACAGTGTGTCTTGGTTAGAAGTACTTAACAAAACATTGTAGAGGTTTTACTAGCCCCCATTCCCATGTCATTTCCTAAGAGTCTGTATCTACTGCTTGCTTCCCTAAGGCCCCCAGGACTATTTTTCCTTTTCCTTTTTCCTTTTTCCCTTTCCCTTTCCCTTTTCCTTTCCCTTTTCCTTTTCCTTCCTTCCTTTTCTTTCTTTCTTTTTTTCCTTTTCAACAACAATGAATTTCATACCTGGTTTTAAGTACTACTCCTAAATATGATGGATAGGAGCAAAGCCCTCTGAGACACATTAGTGCAACTGCCAGTGGGCAGGAGGTGCACATAAAATAAATAGACGTGGTAATTCTGGGAACATATGTAGAGCTATAAGTAAACAACCTAACAGCTGAAAAGAAACACCTAAAAATGCTTCCTCTTACTCTTTTTAAGCTCTACACAATTCAGTCATTTTAGAACTCTGAGAACCTCTTTGAAAGATTCTCCTTTTGTCTCTATAGCATCTGTCTGATGAAATATAAACCTTTTCTCTCAAACCTATGAGTTTTAGGGACTTTACCAAGAACTTACTATGTGCTAAGCACTGGGATAAGTACTGGGGATACAAAGAAAGGCAAAATCAGTCCCTACCCTTATGATGTAATGGGAGGGACAACAACTAAGGGTCTGCAAAGATAAATCCAGAATAGATGAGGAGAAAATACTAGTAGCTGGGTGGAATGGCAAAGGCTTCCTGCAGAAGGCAGTACTTGAACTGAGCTAGAAAAGCATTCTGGGTGTGGTAAACAGCCAGTGCAAAGGCATAATAGTGAGAGTTGACTGTCCTATTTGAGCAACTGCTAATAGGCAGTATAGTTGGAGCAGAGAATGAAAAGAGGTGTGTAAAATACAAGAGGGAAAACATAGGAGGGGGAAGATTATGAAGAGCATTAAATACTAAAAAGAAACTTGTATTTGAACTGAGAGATAATAGGGAGCTATTGGAACTTATTAGGCAGAGGAGGAGTAACATGGTCAGACCTCTACTTCAGGAAAATCACTTTGGCAGCTAAGCAAAGGATGGATAGAAGTGGGGAGAGACTTGAGGCTGGAAAACCATTTAGCACGCAACTATAGCAGTCCAGCAGAGAGATGATGAGGGAATGAATTAGGTTTATGGTTATGTGAGTGGAGAAAAGGAACCATATATGAGAGAGGTTTTGGAGGAGGAAAAAACAAGTTTTGGCTATGAATTGGATATGGAGGATGAATGCAAGAAGTTAAGGATGACATCAAGATTGTGAGCTTGGATAACTAGGAGGATTTGTGGTGTCCTAGACAACAATTAGAAAGTTTAGAATAGGGGAAAATATTTTGGGAAAAGATTATACCTTCTGTGTTGTATAAATTGAATTTGAGAAGTCTCGGGGAGATCCAGTTTAAGTTGTCCAGTGTCAAATTGTGATGTGAGACTGAAGCTCAGGAGATAGATAGGAACTAATGAGATGATTAGACTGATGACAGAGACATGATTTCCCTTCCCCAACATTCAATAAATTCCAGTGGCTCTCTCTAATCTCCAAGATTCATTATAAAATCTTCTATTTGACTTTTCAAGATGTTCAGAATCTTACTTTTTTCTATCTTTTCAGTGTGCTTCCACCTTACTCCTTTCTATAGTAATTCCTGACATTGATAAACTTGCTAACTCACACAGGAAACATTTCACAAAGTTGATCTTGGCTTGGGCTCACCTGAAATGACTCATTCTTAAACTGTCTGACTATCTTTTAAAGGCCACACAGGGGAGTGACCAAAATCCCCTTCTACTTCAATCAAGGAACTTTGTTCATAATTCCCAAGTGATTATTGGGTTTTTTTTTTTTTTTAATGCCAATCAATTTAAACAATCAATCAATAAATATTTATAAAATGCTTACTACATGTCAGGGACAATGCTAAGAGCTGGGAAGCAAAAGGCAATCTCCTTTAAAAAGTTTACAATCTAATGGGGGGAAAGATATGTAAACAAATATATACAGGTTAAATAATAGATAAATAGATTAAATAAGAGATAATTAATACTTTGTTATCTGTCCTTTTTTTTTTTTTTTTTTTTTTTTTTTTTTTTGGGTATTGGGATTAAGTGACTTTCCCAAGGTCACACAGCTAGGGAATGTTAAGTGTCTGAGACCAAATTTGAACTCAGGTCCTCCTGACTTCAGGGCTGTTGCTCTATCCATTGTACCACCCAGCTGCCCCATGTCCTTTATTTTTTGAGATTGCATTCTGGCCTTCCAAAAATATGGGTTAGTTATGGGTGGGGATGAGGTGTTAATCAAACATTACCTCACCTATACACAAATCTTCCTTTTAATAATATATTTCAGTTTTTGTTTTTTCAGGAATGGAAATCAAGTTCAAAAATCAGAGCTCACAGACTATTTTTACTTTTTGGAAATCTGGGATATTTGTCTAATTCCCAGAAAACTGGCCACTAAGTAATGGATTCAGGAGGCAATTAATGAATATAATGTATATGCACTAATAGAGACTATATCTATAGCAATTAAGTTGAAGATTTTAAAAATGCTAATGTAATGCTAGAATATTGGAGGCTAATGTAGTGACAAATACAGTCCTAAATTTCTTAAGTTATGTGAAACTTTTGAAGTTGATTGATAACTAGGATAGAAAGAAAAAAAAGTCTTGTCGCTTTTTAAAAGGTTTATTGATAAACTGGAAGATTAATTTATCCTGGGAAGTAAACATGCTAGAACTATTATAGGTATACCAATTATCATAATGTAAATTCAACATCAATTATGGAAAATTTCATATGTAGAAGTCTTCTAAAGTCTAAGAAATGGGCTGATAGTTATGGAAGCAAAGAAATTTCTAATATATTATGTAGTCATATCAAAGGATATGTAGCTCTAAAAAAAAAGAAAAATATAAAATTATAAAATCATTGATTGTATTCTCCACTGTCTTTCATATAATAGGAACTTAATAGATATCTGATGAATGAATGGAGAAGATGAATAGGAATGAAGGACAAAAATAATAACTGAAGAAACACAATAAATTAATCTAAGGTCTCAGTCTATTAAATACAAAGAACATTATGAATGCACCTTGAAACAAAGATTGCATAGACTCTAGCATGTGGTCTCCCCTGGGCTTACAAATATGCAAAGCTTTTTTTTGTTCTTTGTTCTTCCAAATTAATTTTGTGGTGTTTTTATAATTATGCTACTATTATTTTAAAAAGTCATTTCCCTGACTTTTAAATTTGATAAACAAAAGTGAATTGTGCACAAATGCATTGATTTTTTTGGCTTACAGAACTGCTTCTTTCCACTAGAAATAAACAAATTACACAGCTTGCTTTTGTATCCTCTCTTCCTGTTACCCTTGTGAACACTTCTTTTAAGGATTCCAGTTCTTATTTTTCCCATTTTGAAATTCTGTACTAAATTCTGAAGCCAAGAAACTGCCTTTTCAATAAAGAAAGTCTATGAAATCATGCACCACCAAAATAAATCTCCTTCCTCTTTCCCCATCAAGTCCACTTTCCCTCTTAGAATTCTTAACTTTTAAAGATCTATATGAACCTCTGTGGATACATTTATGGATTTTAAGTGGAAATATAACTGCATATGCTGCCTTATGTCACTATTTGTCTTTGTACATATATATAAATGTATATATATATCTTTTCTCTCTTACTAGATGACAAGCCTCTTGGAGGTCAGGATACATCTTTGTATCTCAATACAACCACAAGGAAATATTTATTTATAATATCTAAATATGTGATAGCAATCATAATAATACTTTGAAACAAAAAGGGCCTGTGATTTAATAGGTATAGGTGTACCTTCTGTCAAAAAAGATCTCTCAACTTTTTCTGCCTTAGTACAGACAATAATGATAACTGACATTTACATGTCAGTTTGAAATTTCAAAGATGTTTTGTATACATAATCTCATTTAATTCTCATTCAAACCCTGTAAGGTATTCCAATTTTTACATATGAAGAACCTAAAGTGCAAAGAAGCCTAAGTAATTTACAAAGCTAGGAAATTTCAGAAATGTAATCTGTACTCAGGTCTTCCTGTTTTTGGATCCAGCACTCTATCTATTATGCTATGATTAGAGGGGAAAAAAAACAACCAAACAACCCATTACCCTTTGACTACACTGGTGATAAGACAAGGCAATCTACCACTGGCAATTTACTCAATCTAGTAGGATCTGCCAATAAGCAACATACTCCTGAGGAAGGGAAAGCAAAACTTTAACCTATGTAAAAAGTTAGTTTTTACATACATTTGAAGAAAGGGGAGCATAGCTTTGACTTTGGTGATCAATTAAAATATTTTTAACTCATTTAACTACAAATGATGGATTAGGAAAAGGAAATTCTACACAAAGAGAATATTTTATAAAAATATGTTTAACAGGAGGAACACATAAACCTGGTTCATATAGCATAACATGACATGGTAGTACTCAATAAGCAATCATTAATAAAGGAAGATAAGTTCTTAGTTTCAGAAATCAGCAATTACACATAGAAAGCTTTGTTTAATGAAAAAAACAAAATAATGAATAAAATAAAGTACTTGAGTATGAGGCCATCTTTGTTTTAATGTCAGTATTGTCATTGGATAGAAATATGATCTTGGATAATTAAATAATTTACATGTGTCTTAATTTCTTTAATGAGAGAAAAGAATACAGTAGAACTTCATGAGAACATGGCTCACTGTCAGACACATTTTGGATATAATAATATACAAAATTTAGTTAAATAATAGATAAATAATTTCAAAACATGATTATGAAGGATGAACGACATAATGTTAGCCATATGACATAACCTATATATTTTATTCTTATGGCATTTCCTTCAGATTGAAGTTTTTTTTCCCTTCCATCTGAACCTATCAAGATTCTACACATCCTTCAAATCCTTGATGAAGTTTTCCCTGATCACACCAGAAGTAACTTTTCCGTCCACTGAACTATCATGCAAATTGCTCCTCTATTATCTCTCTAGTCATTTACAAATACTAGGTATTATAATAATTATAATAATAAATTATATAATATATAATATATATCTTATCTCTCCAGTTGGATTATACGTTCCTGGAGTATAAGGATTACACTCCATTTCTTTAGATCCTGCACAATAATTTCTACATAGTGAGAATTCAAAAAAGTTGTTGAACAAAAAAGTGTATAAATGATTCAATCCATAAACTTGTATATATGAACAGTTTTACCTCACACCAACCAGAATGTGTTTATGATTTTAAATAAAAATATGATGAGTTCACAAAACTTCTTTTTACATTACCAGCAGAATCCTTTCTCCTCACTTATTTTCATTCATACTATATAATAAATGTAAATACCTAGATTTTGTATGTTGCAGTGAACTGAAATGAAGGAATCAAAAAACTACCATCTATACAGTTAACCTGAAAAGTTTTTGGATTTATTATTTTAAGATCTTCTTCAGCTTTAAAATTCTGACTCTGCAACTTGATAAAATTCACTATCTGAATTTCTTTAGCATGAAAAGTATATTCTTTACAAAATTTAAGTTTTGCCCAAGTTCAGTCAAGTTTAAAATTATGTATCTTATGCTTTTTAAATGATGCTCTTAACTGTGCTTCAAAGAATTTCCCATTTTGTCGACTATAGCTAAATAAAGGCATATTTGAAAAAAATTATTAAAACATAAGGAAATTATAGAGTGCTCAACACAAACTTTCCCCCCCTTTGTGTGGACAAATATATTTAATACTGTGTTTAAAGTTATATTTAAAAAAATCTTCCTATTAATTTATAACAATTTTTAAAATAAGGTGGAATTTTCCCCACAATCCTATTAATAAATTATAACACTGACAGTAATTTATGCAGATAAAATTTTGTTCATTGATGCTTCAGAAGGTTTTTCTAATCACAGAAAAAGAGCCAAATAATGAGGTGTTAAACTAACTGTAAAAATGTGGTCATGCCAGGTGACCCCTTTATGAAGTGAAAACGAGTCCCCTGAGTTAATCAAAAAAGGAAGCAATACTATAGAATGAAGAATGACAAGCCATGCTTTTCGGTGACCTTTATGGAATGAGTAAGGGGAAACTATAAGAAGCCATATTGATATGGGAAAGCAGAAGTATGGGTACAGACAACTGCCATAAACAATGGGGCTGAGACTCTGAGGTCAAATTAGGTACAAGGAGCATCTAAACAGATTCTGTGTTGTTAAACTGCTTCAGGTCTAGACACTGTAGTTTTAATCCTGTATTTTCTTTTCTTGGGCTCTCTATGGAAGCCTGAAACCTTTCAATTTATTATTATTATTACTTATAATTTTGTTTTAGACACTAGTTATTATTATATATTATTATTTTGTTTTAGACATTTGCTTTATATTTTTATAAGCTATGTTAACTACAAGTCTTTGCTGATCTGGGGTACTTTCAGCAAATATAATTGGGAGGCAGAAACCATGGTAGAAACATTTTCAGAGAAGAAATACAAACAAATCTAACACTGATATGCTTTGTCAAAAGTTTTATCTCTGGCTAGAGGCTCATATTAGAAAAAAAAAAAAAAAACAAAACAACAAAGCAACAAAGAGCCCACCTGGGCAATAAGAAGGGGCAAACAGGAGTACATTGTGATCGCTACTTTACCTCACCACTGCTACTTTATGTATTGTTATTTCTTCCAGGAGCTGGTCCACCAATTACTGACTCTCTCTTATTAATTTTTACTTAACCAAAAGTTCCTGACACACAGTATCAGCTTAATAAATGATTTGTTTATTGACTCCTTCCTTAGATACTCTCAAATCTCATTCTCAACAACCCTTAACTCTAGCCTACCATATCCTTATAGTACTTTTTCTCTTCTCCCTATTATAACGAAATTCCTAGAAAATGACCCATGCCACCATTTCATTATTTCGAACTCACCTTTCAATCCCTTGCAAGACTTCTGATGGCTTCACTTGATTATAACTAATTTCAAATCTAGCTTTTGTATCTCAATAATGTCCTGATTGCTAAGTCCAGTGGCCATTTTTTTCAGTCTTCTACCTTCTTGACAACTTTGATGCTGTTTACCATTCCCTCCTCCTGGGTACTCTTCTGCTTGGATCTTCTCTGACTCAGTCTCTTTTGCTAAATCATGCCATTTTCTGTTCTATAAAGCTGAATATGCCTACAAGGCTCAGTCCCAAGGCATCTTATTTTTTTTATCTAACCTTTCTCCCTTAATGACCTGATTAACTACCACACAGACATAATATATCCATATCTTAGATCTCTATGTACAGTATTCATCTCTCTTATGAACTTTGGTACTACAGTGTCAGCTGCAACTCTGATTATGGATACCCACTGAATATCCCATTGGTATTTCAAATTGAATAAGTATAAAATAGATTCATTATATGCTTCCCCAAACCTATCTATCCTCTACATTTTATGATTTCTGTTGAGGGCACTACAATTTTTTTCCTTCTCATTGGTTCATAATGTCAGATTCATTTTTGCGTCTTTTCTCACCTCACCATCCAGTCAGTTGCCTAGTCTTGTTAATTTTACCTTCACAATATTTTCCACATGTCTCTCACCTCTTCACTAATACAATCTTTACCCCAGTCTAAAATTTTATCATGACTTGCTTAAGTTATTGTGATAACCTCCTAATTGCTCTCACATTTCTCTAGTTCATCTTCTATACAACTGTCTACTTAACATTTTAAATCACAGACCTGATCATTTTCATTTTCCCACTCAAAAATATTCAAGGGTCCCTACCATCTCTAGTATAAAGAACAAAACTCTTAGACTAATATTTAGAATTCTCCATAATCTGGTTCCCACCTAACTTTCTAATTTTATTTTGTATCATCCCCTATTGACACAATTTGTTCCAGGCAGCTTGTTATTTCCCATATGTGACAATCAATATTTTGCATTTGAGCCTCTGTACAAGTGATCCCCTAGGTCTAGAATGCAATACTGCTTTCCTGCTGCTTCTGAGAATCCCTCATTTACTTCAAAGAAGAAGTCAAGGAGCACCTTTCTGATACCCCTAGTTTTCTGTGTATCCTGTCTCTTGAAATTAACTTGTATTACTTTATACATACATACACACACACTTTGTAGTTAGTTTTATTAAGTAAGTGTTGCTTCCCCCCAGAGAATATAAACTCCTTGAGTTTATGTGCTTAGCACATGGCATATGTTTAATGAATGCTTGATGAATTGAATTGCAAGTGAAACCTGTGGGGTCTGCATTGCCTAGTTTTCATGTGAAATTACTGTGGATATTCAGAGAAAATCATTCTACTATAATTCTGATTTTTAATGCAGGATGAAAGCTAAAGTCATTTCTGCATCTCTGTATTTAATTCTTAGGCTTCATGTAACTGAAGGGAGCTGAAACTATGCTCTGTCTAGGGGCAGAGAACTTGGAAGGATACTTATACCATATGACATGTCATAGTTTTAGACTATACTTCTCTGGAAGATTATTCTCCTAACACAAAACAATGTATACCGATCCTTCAAACTGCAATAACTGAGGACATTCATCAGAGTTATAAGAATAATGGCACAAGTGATATGCCATTTACTAATGCAAAAATCAGAACATGATACTTTTTACATGTACTCAACATAATATTTATGGAGTACCTACTATGAGGGACACTGGGCAAATACCCAAATGAATGAGTCAAGGTCTCTGCCTTGAAGGAGCTTAAGTTTAATAGAGGAGATAAGACAGGTATAATAAGGTGTCCTGAGTATTTCACTTATGATACAATGTAGAATGCTACAAATTTGATTTACATCCTATGATTATATTTCTTTTTTCATTTTTGTTGTCATTTTACTCACAATACTCTGATCACTTCTCCATTATTTCATTCTCTCTATAAATCCTTACAACATGATTTATGCTTCAATCTTTGCTTGAGGAAAAGAAGGAAGGAAACAAGCTTTGATTAAATATCTACCATGTGCCAGGCATTGTCCCTATTCTATAAATGAGAAAACTGAAGGAGACCTAAGTGAGAGAACCTCTCCAGATTTCACACCATTAGTGTTACAAGCCAAATATGAACTCAGGTCTTCAGGGCTGCAGGTCCAGTACCCTTGAATAAAGGAAAAATAAAAGAAAATAAATATATCTCAAGCCATAAATGGGGTAAAGGGTAAAGATTCTATTACAGTTATTTCAGGGGAGGAGAGAGCACTGGAACACTATGGGACATTTGAGAAGAATAGAGAAGATAGCATTTGATTGAGGTCTTAGAATTGCTTTGAAGGATGAAAAGTATAAATTTGACAAGAATTACAGGGTGAAGTAAACAAAGGTAGAAAAGAAAGTAAATTTAGGAAATAAGGAGTGACAGAGTTTGGCTGAAGCAAAGGAGAGGTATAGGGGAATAATGGGAATTAAGATTGGACTTTATTCTACAGACAGTGGAGAATCACTGAAAGTTCTGAAAGGGAATGACATGATCCAAATGGTGGTACTTAAAGAAAACTATTCTGTAAGCCACACACAAGATGGATAAGTGGAGAAGAGAGATCAGAGGGGGGAAACTAGTGAGTAGATTATTATAAAAGTTTATATGTGAGATAACAAAGACCTGACCTAGAGTGATGGCAGTGGCAAAGGAAATGAAGAGATGGAAATGAAAGACATCATGAAGGAAGAATGGAATGGAATGGAAAATGGTTATGTAAGACAAAATGGAAGGAGTCAAAGATAAATTCAAAATTTTGAGTTTAGTCGAGATGATTGAAGATATTGCTGACAATAGTAGAAACTGGAGAGAGGGGAAGCTGATTTAGGGAAGAGAAGATATTACTTAAGCATGGTCAAGTATGCAAGTTCCTTTTACTTACCAAAATATGAAGGAAGAAAGATATACAATAAAAGTGTAAAAAACCAAATATCATAAACAAATAAAATAAAATATGAAAAAATCATTAAGAGCCAGAAATAATATTAAATAATCCAAATGATACATTAGGATAATCTGTGCCTGTTAACTGAGTAAGATTATTTTCAAAAAATGAAATGACAGAGGAAACTGGAGCACAGAATCATGGAATTTGAAAACTGGAAGGGTCCTCATTAGCTCTCTAGTCCAATTGGTATGTAAACGGAATCTCCATTATAATATAACTTGTTATTATAAATTATAATATAAATTTATTATTATAAGTAATTTATAATTCATCCAGCTTCTGCTTAAAGACCTTCAATGAGGAAGGATACACTACTCTCTAGACAGCCCATTTTACTTCTGGAGAGCCCAAATGGGGAGCAAGTTTCTCCCTGATTTCATCCCTAACAGGCCTCTGCAATTTCTATCCATTGTGCTACGTTTTATCCTTTGGGATCAAACAGAATAAATTTAGTCAATGATTCATGTGACACCCTTCAAATACTTGAAGATAACTTTATGCTTCACCCTGCCATAGACTAAACTTCAGTCTATCTTCATGTAATACAGAATTGAGGCCTTTCTTTTTCTTTTTAGAAAATAGTTTTATTTTCCCCTCAGTTACATGTAAAACATTTCATATTTGTTTTAAAAACTTTTGAGTTCTAGATTATCTCCTTTCCACTCAACCCCACCTCCCATTAAGAAGGCACTTGTAAAGTTATGCAAAACATTTCCACAAAAGTCATGTTGTGAAAGAAAACTAGATCTAGAGAAATGCAAATTAAGACAACTCTGAGATACCATTACATATCTGTCAGATTGGCTAAGATGACAGGAAAAGATAATGACGAATGTTGGAGGGGATGTGGGAAGGCTGGGACACTGATGCATTGTTGGTGGAACTGTGAATGGATCCAACCATTCTGGAAAGCAATTTGGAACTATGCTCAAAAAGTTATCAAACTGTGCATACCCTTTGACCCAGCAGTGTTTCTATTGGGCCTATATACCAAAGAGATCTTAGAGGAGGGAAAGGGACCCACATGTGCAAGAATGTTTGTGGCAGCCCTCTTTGTAGTGACGAGAAACTGGAAATTGAAAGGATGCCCATCGATTGGAGAGTGGCTGAATAAATTATGGTATATGAATGTTAAGGAATATTGTTGTTCTGTAAGAAACGACCAGCAGGATGATTTCAGAGAGGCCTGGAGAGACTTGCATGAACTGATGCTGAGTGAAACGAGCAGAACCAGGAGATCATTATACACAGCAACAACAAGACTATATGATGATCAATTCTGATGGACATGGTTCTCTTCAACAATGAGGAAGAAAGCCATATACACCCAGAGAGAGGGATCTGAATGTGAACCGCAACATATCATTTCCATGCTCTCTATTGATTTTTGCTTGCATTATGTTTCCCTTCTCAGATTTTTTTTTCTTGTAGACCCGATTTTTCTTGCAGAGCAAGATAACTGTAAAAATATGTATACACATATTCAATTTGTCAAGTATTTTAACATAATTAACATGTAGTAGACTTCCTGCCATCAAGGGGAGGGATGGGGGATAGGGGGGAAAATTTGTAACAGAAAGCTTTGCAAGGGTCAATGTTGAAAAATTACCCATACATATGTTTTGCAAATAAAAAGCTTTAATAGAATGAAAAAAAAAGAAAACTAGATTCCCCCCCCCAAAAAAAAAAATCCTCTAAAAACAACAACAAAAAAAGTATGCTTCAACCTGTATTCAGTTCTTTCTCTGGGTATGGGCAGTATTTTTTTTTTTTTATCATAAGTTCTTCAGAGTAGTTATAAATCATTGTATTGCTGAGAATAGCAAAGTCATTCATAGCTGATCATCCCACAACATTATTATTATTTTGTACACAGTACATTTCACTTCGCTTGAGTTGATGGAAGACTTTCCAGGTTTTTTTGAGAGCATCCTGCCCATCATTTCCCATAGAACAATAATATTCCATCACAATCACATACCACAATTTATTTAGCCATTCCCCAATTGATGGACATTCCCTAATTTCCAACTTCTTGCCCTGGGAAGAGAGCTCCTATAAATATTTTTGTACATATAGGTCCTTTTCCTTTTAATCTCTTTTTGGGATTCATGCCTAGTAGTATTGTTAGGTCAAATGATATGTGTGATTTTATAGCCCTTTGGGCACAGCTTATATCTTTTGATCATTTATCAAATGGAGAATAGCTCTTATCTTTATTAAATTTTTAAATGTATTTATTTATTTTTATGAATTAGACTTTGTCATCTTTACATTTGAGAAATCAGGCCTTCCTCAGAAAAACTTGAAGTTCTGTCTCTTTTAGAAGAGATCAAAATTATATATATTTTTTGGGTGCTACTTCACACTGCTAAATCATATTGGCACTGCAGTCCAATATAACCCCCAGATCTTTTTCACAACAACTCCTTTTTAAATCATGCTCTCTCAACCTATATTTGCAAAGTTGATTTTTTTAATCCACATATAAAACTTTATAATTGTCCCTACTGAATTTTACTTTTATTACATTGATTCTATCTTACCTTCCCAAGCATTCTCTCCCTCTCCTCTTTACTGTCAAATTAAAAGTTTTCCATTCACTGCCCTCACTTCTTCAACATGTATTCACTATTTAAACCTTTGTAATGACTTACTGTGCCATGAAAATTTGCTACATAGTAACTATCCTGCTTCATGAATAAATGAATGAAAAAACTTAATGAATTTTACTATGTGCTTAGCACCGTGCTAGCTCTGAGTATGTATATGTGTGGGTGTGAGGGGGGGGAAGAGAGAGATGATTACAAAAGTGACATAGTTCTTCCCCTAAAAGAGTTAATATTCTAATGGGGAGACAATATATATGTGGAGTGATGACTAGGGAAAGTATTTTGGTCTGGGAAGTAACATGGACTACCGCAAGAATCCCTATCAACCCCACCTTGGTGAAAATGCTCTCTTCCTCCTCAAATGTCTCATAACCCTTAGGCTGGATCTCTCCTTGACACTTATTTCACTCTCCTTTTGTATTATAGTTAATTGTATACAGGACATGTCTTTACCTTCACAGGACATTGGGTTCTATGAAGGCAGGGTCTGTATTGTAACTAAATTTTGTATCCCTACTGTCCATTATAGTATTTTGCATATAATAGGCACTTAATTATTTTGGTGAATTGTACTGAAAGAATGCCCTTTAGGGGCATCTAGGTGGTGCAGTGGATAGAGCACCAGCCCTGAAGTCAGGAGGACCTGAGTTCAAATCTGGTCTCAGACACTTAACATTCCCTAGCTGTGTGACCCTGGGCAAGTCACTTAACCCCAATTATCTCAGTAAAAAAAGCAAAAAAAATGCCCTTTACCTTTTGTATCTCTAGCAGAGCCAAGGACTTTTTCCCCCTTAATTAAAGCTTTTTATTTATAAGACATATGCATGGGTGATTTTTCAACATCGACCATTGCAAAACCGTCTGTTCCAAATTTTGCCTTCCTCTCCCCTAGATGGCAGGTAGTTTAATACATGTTAAAAGTTAAAATATATGTTAGATCCAATATATGTATACATATTTATACAGTTATCTTGCTACACAAGAAAAATCAAATCAAACAGGAAAAAAAGAGAAAGAAAATAAAATGCAAGCAAACAACAACAAAAAGAGTAAAAATGCTATGTTATAAACCACACTCAGTTCTCATAGTTCTCTCTCTGAGTACAGATGGCCCTCTTCATCACAAGATCATTGGAACTGGTCTGAATCATCTTGTTGAAAAGAGCCACAAAGGATCCTTTTTTTCCCATGGAGCTTCTAGAATGTAATACACAAATCTATGCCTCTACAAAAGGTCATAGGATCACTAATCTAGCACTGGAAGGGACCTGAAAGGCCATTTTCATCTATCTTATTTTATTTTATTTTTTTAAAATTAAGCTGTATATATATTTTTTGCCAGGTATCATACCTGAGGGCAGCCGGGTCTTACCTCTTCCTGAGCTTTGGTGCGCATCCAGACACGACCAGCGTGTTCACCCAAAGGAGAGTCACAAGCCAGAGGAAGATGAAATAAAGTAGTTCTTTATTGAGTCCCTCCCTTACAGCCCTCTTTTCTTAGCCTCGCCTCCTAGCCTTTTCTCTCTTCCTTGCCTTGCCCCTCCTCTTTACCTCCTCCTTTCCCCCCACTCTCTGCAGTCACACCCTTTATCGTTTAGCAATTAACTCTGTAATGAGATGAGGAAATCAGAAAGAAGGTGGAGCTCTCATCCTGATGTTGGAGCACACCTTCGAGGCAAGCCCATTTTTTAGATCACTTTAAATAGCTCTTTTATTTGAGCCATCATCAGTCAAGTCTTGGGGTTTCATGTCCTCAAGGGAACTACACACCACACCCTTTCATCCTCAACTCAAAGACAAACTTCTTAGCAGGATCCCCAACTTTTCATTTTGGGCCCTAACATTTTTTCAATCAGCAAAATTTTGCCTTTTCTCCCTCTCAGACCAGTGCTCCCTCTACCCACCCACTCCAATTGACAGTGACAGAATAATAAAGCCATTGTATAAACATGTATAGTCAAACAAAAAAAAAATTTTTTTCTGTATTGACTACATTCAAAAAAACATATTTGTCATTCACACTTTTCTTCTCTAACTTGAGAAGTTTTTTGCATGCTTTACTGTTAAGTCTTGAAATTATGGTTGGCCATTGTGCTGATCAGATTTTCTAATTCTTGTTTGTATACCATATTGTAATCATTGTATATATTGTTCTCCTTGTTCTGTTTTCATTTCTTTAGCTACTCTGACATCTTGGCTCTTGGCTCTAACTTTTTCAGTTTACAAATGAGTAAACTAACTTGCTTCAAAATGATTCTAACAGCCATAATACAACCTAAGAATTACACTAAAAAACAAAAACAAATGACAATAACAAAAATGCATATAATTTGAATGCTACAATGGAGTCATTCTCCTCCAGAGATCCTGCCATATTGGACTAGATTTTGGGTCTCCCTAGATCAATATTTCTGTTGCCAGTGTTGGCCCCAATTGTAAAGAGTATTTACCATCAGCAATCGTATGCCTCTAAGGTTATAAAGCTAAAGAATTACTTTTATAGAAAATTAGGAGTGTGGAACCTATAACAACTGATCAGTAAGATGAGGAACAGTTTTATTTTCATAAAGCTTGGGAAGAATAATATAACGATCAGCTTGGCAAAGCTCAAGGAGCTACACAATTATGTTTGGCTGACGGTTGAAGCAAAGCATTTATCACTAGTGCAGTCATTATTGGCAACTGTGGCAGATAACAATTTTTAGTGTGGAGATCAGTCAATCAATCCCTAAGTATTTATTGTCTACTATGTTTCAGGCACTGTACTGGATACTGGGAATACAGATATTAAAAAAAAAATAGAAGTTTTCCAGTTTAAAAAGAACAGAGGACAACTAGGATGGTAAAAGGACTATAGTCTATGTCATATAATGATTGCTTAAACAAATTTGGCACATTTAGCCTGGGGAAGAGAAAGCACATCTCAATTATTAAAAAATCTGCCATAGAGAAGGGGGATGACACTTGTTCCATTTAGCCCCAGATGGTAAAAACAGGAGAAAGTAACAGGTAAGAGTTACAGAGGGAAAATTGAGGCTTACTATAAGGAAACCTCACTTTCTAAAAATTATCATTGTGTCAGATTGGAACAGTTTGTCTCCAAAGGAAGCAGGACCTCTTGTCACTTATGGTAGAGATTCCTTTGTCATGGAGATGCCTTAAATGATCTCTGAGACCTCTTTTCAAAAACAATGGGGATTTGAGATGGATAAATTCTAGTAAGCAATTAAGATATTCTCCTTCAAAGTAGATCTAATAAAACAGCAGTACTCTAATACCTTATAAGAATCATAATACAAGTAAGTTAAGGAGCAATAGAAAGATGTAATCTAAATTTATTATCAATAATGCTAAATTATATAAATGGAAAATGAGGTGGGCTAATCATATATCAGGAACAACAGTCAACATGCAGATAGCTCATATAGTATGCTGGTAGTATCTAGATATTATTATAGGAAGAGGAAGACCTTTAAGGGTAGATATTTAATGGAAAATTTATTGAAAAACATAACAATAAGAATCATATAGGCTGAGAAATATGGAGGGAAAGAAACCTGCATTGGGGGAGGAAGTGTCACATCATCAAGGCTATAGATTCACAAATGTGTCAATGACAGTATTACCTCATTATATAAAAATATTTCAAAAAATCAGCAAAGAAAATAAATAAATCTGACATTTGAAGAGAAATAAATAAATTTGGGGTTAGAGAGTACTGAAATAGAGACTAATAAATTTATAGCCACTGGGATCATTTTGTATATTTTCATTACCACAACTTAAGAAACTGGTGATTCACTACAGAGTGCTAATAATTTAGAAGGAGGAATTTAGGATTGTGTCTTAGGATATTATTAAAAATTAACAATAGCTGTCATGTTATTGATATAAAACTTATTTTAAAATAAAGAATTTTATTAGGAATAATGATAATAATAATAAGCATCTTCTAGTGAACAATAATTGTCACAAAGAGCTCAGAAAGTTCAATAGGTCCAGCCACTAGCTTAATATACATTGTATACCCTATATCTTGTTTGTAAACACCAAGTCTATGATGTATACTAAGCTAGTGATCTAAGCTCCCTACCAGACTCTGGACATAGATAGAACTACTTTTCTACTTTAGAAAAAGAGTTTAGAAAAGTTGTCTACAGTAAGGGGGAACAGAGACTAAATAGGTAATAGGCAACAATTTTTAACTCAGTCTGAAGACACAGGTTCTAGTTCTAGGGCCACTACTAATTAGCTCTGTGATCCTGATAAAGTCACTTGCACTTAACTTCACCTTTAAGTAAGGCCAGTCATTGTATTACTCTTTCCAAAGGCCTGCCCTTAGGGTCTGATGATGATGGTGATTTATGGAAAATGCTTTGTAATCATAGAAATACAACAATATCACACATCTAAACAATCATTTCATTCTAGCCTGAAATCAAACAACCTACTTAAGATAAACAGAACAAGAAACCAAGCCCTCTGCAATAAAAATCATGTGATATATATATATGTATATATATAATAACAATATTATCCTGAATTATTAATCTTAAAAAAACCATTATCTATTAAGTAATGAAAATATTGACTGAAGGAATAGGTTTGATCTGAAGAAGTTTTTCTTAAATCATAAGCACATTTCCACTTTCAATACCTACTTGCAGAACATCCCCGAGGTCAGCTGTACTAATGTCAGGATCCTCTGTGGTATTGAAAGGAACAGGGGTTATTCGAACAAGGGTGAGCACTCTAGGTTCTGGGTATCTCCATAACATCATGCCTGGACTGTCCTCAGTTTCATTGTAAAACACAACTTCATAGACACCAGGCAGTTTCAAAGACTCTGTCGAAAGAAATAAGCTTTAATTAGTTCTGTCTTTTTAAAGAGGTACATACTGGTTTATTAGATGAAAAACAATTTTGAAGTATAAAAGAAGAGAACATGAAGCAATTTGATTGATTTTATATGGTTTCAGACCAAAATAAGTGAAGAAATTTTTCCTTGATGTGTGCCATTTTAGTAATGGAAATATAGATAATATACTTCTGAAATAATGATCTATATATATCTAATTGATTCATTTTGCATAAATTTTTTATTAAAGCTTTTTATTTGCAAAACATACACAAGTAATTTTTCAACATTGACCCTTGCAAAGCTTTCTGTTACAAATTTTTCCCTCCTACCTCCCACCCCCTCTCCTAAATGGCAGGAAGTCTAATACATGTTAATTATGTTAAAATATTTGACAGATTGGATATGTGTATATATATTTATACAGTTATCTTGCTGTACAGGGAAAAAAACAAAAAACCTGAGAAGGAAAACATAATATAAGCAAACATCAATAGAAAGTGTGAAAATTGCATAAAAATTTTAAATCAACCAACAACTAGCAGTCCCAAAGTAACAGTAAAGTTACATTTTCTTACCAGCATCCTGTATATACTGAAATAGGCCTGTTCTTAGGTCATCAGAACTTTGCTCAGTTTTAAAGGTCTGGTTCTTTTCAACAGGACATGGCATCTGTAGTACTTGATCAGGAGCTGGTATCTCCGATTTGCCCTCATTATTTAGGTATCCGTAAAGTAGTTCATGTAGAAGAACTAAGCAATTCAAATGTTCTTGACCCCAAAACACCTTTAAAAGCATAATAAAGGTTAGAAATTTAAAATATATATATACATATACATATACATATACATATATATATATATATATATATATTTGCCTTTTTGCTGAGGCAACTGGGGTTAAGTGACTTGCCCAGGGTCACACAGCTAGGAAGTGTCTGAGACCAGATTTGAACCCAGGTCCTCCTGACTTCAGAGCTGGTGCTCTAACCACTGCACCACCTAGCTGCCCCTGAAATTTAAAAATATTTAAGGAAAATTATATATCAGAGATTTAGATGCTATTCATTCTTAGCTAACAGCCAAGCTATACAGAATTTCTGAGAATTGGGTTATAAGATAGAATGTTTATTAAAACATGTACAGAAATGACAATAATACTCATTATTATTTTCTATGTTAAATAAAGTCCTATGAAGAAATTATGAAAATTGGTGTTATTCTAGAGGTAAAATGTTGTAGCAGACTGGGTGCTGTACTAGGGACTCAGGAACATCTAGGTCCAAATTCCACTTTAGAGATCAAACTCAGTTATGTAACCTAGGCCAACTCAACTATAAAATAAAGGGGTTGGATTTGGGTTTTAATGTCCCTACCAGCTCTAATATTCTTCAGGTGTAAGTTTCTTGAAGGCAGGGATTTTTAATGTTGTACTTAGACTGTTTTATTTCCCATAGCTCTTAGTATAGAATTCTATACACTAGTAGAAGCTAAAGAACTGGTTGGCTGAATAAATAATTATACTTGCAGAGATCTTTATTTGAATTACCTAAGAAGGAAAATAATACTGTTAACATAAAAAACAAGATGATGAAGACCCTAAATTTAAAAATCTTACTGAATAGCTTCCTATCATTTAGGAATTTAAATAAAGACATTATTTCTGTAGTTTTCTTCTCTTTCAAGCAGAGGAAGAGGGAGAAATACTACCAATGCATTTAAAGTAAAAAGTAAAAAAAAAAGTCTCCAATTCTTAATTAGAATGGATCCAGATGCTGGATTTTAAAAACCCAAGAAAGTTGAAATCAATTTAACAAATCTTAAATGAGCATCTCTTATGAAGGTCCTATGCTGGATGCTGACACTATGCTACACAAGCTACAATAAGTCTGAAGTTTCAGACAGAGATGTTTCCTGTGAAGAAGTCTAGATCTATTGCCCTAAAGGAAAAAGAATATTTGTCTACATACAATCACAGAATGTTAGAATTCAAAAGGAATCAAAAAGAGGGTATTTGATTCAATCCCCTCAATTTTACAAAAAATGGAAGAAGAAACATGACTAATGACAAGTGATTGACTTCACAGGGTTGGAGATTTAACATAATTTACAAATATACTGTGGAACATAAATGATACACTAGAGTCAATATTAAAAGAAAGATAAAAAGACTATATAGAACTGAGAAAGAATATGAGAATCAGTATAGCAGTTAATGAATTGGTCTCAAAGCTAGGAAGATCTGAGTTCAAATCATTTGAGCTTTGTGGGCCTCATTAAGTGTCCCTGAAGACTATAAATTGTAGAAAAGATGCTGACCTATATTAGTGGGGGGAGTTTTCACATTTGGGAGTTCCTTATACCAGTGAAATTACAGGTCTGATCCCTATCCCATGAGGTCTATACATCTTTAGACAAAAGTGGGTGACTTTCCAAACACAAGCCATGTGCCTAGTTCATTTGGACTAAGGATCATGAAACATCAAGAAGCAATAGAAAGGAGAGATGTGACACAAGGCTACTTTCCTTCTCTTTCTTTTGATTTTTATTGCAAGAAACACAACAGAGATAGGTGAAGGGTCAAGCTGGGGAAGAGAACAGTATGCTCTAGCTTCAAAGTGCAGAGACAGGTAATGTCCTTACAATGAAATGTGAAAGAACTGTTTTTCCCTGTTGTTATTTATAAGAGAAAATCCTTGACTACCATGAAATCATTGCTTCTATTTAAAGGAATAGTGATATAGAGATAATATGCGCATCAATGTGGGAATTCCTTCTTTTTTTTTTTTTTGCTTAGGCAATTGGGGTTAAGTGACTTGCCCAAAGTCACACAGTTAGGATGTGTTAAGTGTTTGAGGCCAGATTTGAACTCAGGTCCTCCTGACTTCAGGGCTGGTGCTCTATCCACCGCACCACCTAGCTGCCCCAAATATGTGGGAATTTCTCTCAATCACTGACCATTGAAAATCCCCAAAGCCTCAGGGAGTATTAAAGAGAGAATCTATATCCCTTAAATTGGGTCTTTATAACTCAAAATATCTATATTGTTGAATAGCTGTGACAATGCACATATACTCTCTAGCTAAAAATTATTGTTGAGAACTAGACAATTTTATAGATCTTTTATACTTATTCATTTTTAAGCTATTTAGATTTCTGGATTTTGGTTCATTTTTACATATTTCCCCCCAAAAAATGCCAATTTGTCCAAATAACAGATTACTAGTATATACACCAAATTTCTTTAAATTTTTCTTACTATGGTTTAGAGATACATGTGTTAAAGAGTTGAATATGGCATTATATGTTTAGTATTAATAATCCCTTTTTAAGGGACTTGGATATATTTGTTAATGTGAAATAGTCTCACTTATTAATGGTACCTGCTCTTAGGATAGGTTGACAACCAAGGAATTATTTAAAATAATGGGAGAATAATTTGATAATCCTTTTCCCATCAAATCAACATTTAAAATATTAACAGCAGTTAAAAAACAACTAAAACATTAAGAAGTTATTGGAATATGAGAATTCAGGACAACTATCACAGACCTGTATTAGCCCTCCTCTTAAATCAATGAATACTTTTGGAATGGACTGTTCTGGGCCAGGATTACCACTATGTTTACACCATTTAGCTTCCAGATTGGCAGTACCACAGCAAGGCCCTGCTAGAACTCGACTTTTTTCTTTGAGGCTTGTTTTCAGAAGAAAGTCATTTATGTTAAGTAGTAATGATGATCCAAGAATCACACCTGAAAAATAAGAAATAAACATATATGCATGCTTCATTAATTTTATCCTGGCTACAAAAAGTGTGTTTTTTGATAAAGGAATATATCTTTTTTTTTTAATTTCAAGGTAAAAATTAACAAAATTTGCATCACCTTACACATCTAGTCCTTCTAGTGTTATACATAATGCAGTTTTGAATGTTTTTTCTTTCTTCTTATTAAAGCTTTTTATTTTCAAAGTATATGCATGAATAATTTTTCAACATTGATCCTTGCATAGCCTTGTGTTCCAAATTTTCCCCTCCTTCCCCCCACCCTCTCCCCTAGATGGCAAGTAATCCAATATATGCTATACATGTTAAAATATATATTAAATCCAATATATGTAAACATATTTGTACAATTATCTTGCTGTACAAGATCAGATCAAAAAAGAAAGTAAATGAGTAAGAAAACAAAATGCAAACAAACAACAACCAAGTGAGAATGTTATCTTATGATCCACACTCAGTTCCTGCAGTGTTCTCTCTGCATGTAGATGGTTCTCTTCATTATAAAATCATGGAAGAATATTTTCTTTTTTCAAAGGCCTTTATCCCATTTCTTTTTTCATGCTTTTTCATTCTTTTTCAGCTGAACTTCTAACATACATTGATGGAATTTATATAGAATCCTAGTTATGAAGCAGGTATACTTCATGCACATATCTGACAAACTACAATTTGCAAAACATTATGTCTTTTTCCCTATGTGATCATTTTAAGGTTTATGAATAGAGACAAGCTTGTCAAATGACTGTCACATGAAGAATAAGAGCAGAGGCTTCTTTAGACAATCATTACTGATAGGAAACAACACTATTCCGGATTTTCTTTTTTTGCTTTAGTCTAGTTTTTCACTGTACTCTAGTACGGTATATTGCCTTGCCAGGACCCAGAGATCTTCACTGAACATTTATGTTAAAATTCTATCATTTAAAACAATCAGAATAACTCAAAATTTGTAACATATGTTTTCTAAAAATTTCAATTTATACCACTTCACACATCATAACTACTTGGAGTTTACAAAGCCTTAAAAACAGATAATGGCAGGTTAGATTTATTGGAGAAATGATATGCTATAGTTCAAAGTAAACATACTCAGAGAAGGAATACATTTAAAAATATAAGCTCTCTTTTGAACTTAAACTTAGAACTGCAGATCAAAACCATTTCATAAAACCAATGCTGCTCTTTAAGATACTTAGATGCAAAGTTGAGAGGGGAAGGGTTAATTTTTTTCCCTCTATGGAATCCATATTCTGAATTGTCATTGTGAATATTGAATTTCACTAGACTGAGTTCGTAATGCCTATGGCTTATTTTTCTAATGAAATCTGATTCTCACAAAAGATGAAAGATTAAAAAACACCTAAGGCCTATAGCATACAGATGGTTCATGGTACTTACTACTTTGAATTTTCTGACTTGTGGGGGAATTTTATCCTGTATATATTGAATATTCCTCAATAATGAGGGGAGGATATTAAAAAACAGATCAGGATGAACAATTTTTCTCTTCTATTATGATAGTAAAAATCAATAGGAAAGGCAGTGTGACAGAGTATAAAATACTTTAGATTAGAGCCTGGATAAATCCACATTCAAATTCTACCTTTGAAATGTATACAGGAATTAAGTTAGCAGTTCCTGTCCTGTAAAATGGTTATAATACCACTATAGTACCTACCCCTTGGAGATGTAAGAATTAAATAAGATCTGTTATGTAAGCACTTTAAACATGAAATCTCTGTATAATTTAGGTATATGTCATCTTGACTCATTGAATTATATTTATTCATTATATTTCCATTTTCCCTTTATAGTTTTCTTAATTCAAATTATTTTAAAATTAATATATATCTTGTCATTCAGGCAAAGGAAAAGCAGAAAAAACAAATGGAAAAAGAGGAAAATGAAGAGAAAAAAAAGAACAGAAGAATTTGAACTTCCCCTAAGAAGTGGATCACATGGTTTGAAAATCCTGGTAAAGTATCTCCAGTAGTTTTTGGTAGGTTAAGATTCATTTCTTTAAATGTTGAATGAGTTAAACTCCAGAAACAGGCCCTGATGGAATTAGAAAAGGACACTGTCCTCTACCAGAAGACCTGAATTAATGTGTACCAATGAGTTCTTTGGCTATTAGCATTGTACAACAGCCTTAGTGACAAATGTTAGGAATAAAATGATAGAAACAGTTTTAGCACTTCTATCTTCTCTTCTAGCTGTCATTGATAACCTGGATATCTATAGAGTTATAGGCTGAAAAATGGCATTCAGAGAGAACTAGAATGACAGGTATATGTTGATGAGTCCAAAGTTTTTCTGTAGGAATACATATATGAGACCATAATTAAAGTTAATGGGAAAATATGGTTTGATTTATAGATATTTGCTTTACAGCTGTCAGTTATATTCCATAAAGTGAAGTACATACAGGCCAGCACATCTGGCCCATATTCTATGCATGTACGGAGGTACACTTGAATTCTAAAACCACAAAATATACAATTTCCAACTATATCCTAGAGTTAAATGTACACTGTGCTTAATTTGTACATTTAAAGGGTATTAAAAATATTACTTGGACTAAAACAAGTAAACAGTAATGACTTTTTTTTTTAATCAACTAATCAAAAATAGTCTTACAGATAGTTCTGAATTAGGAGAGCTGGGATTTAGAGGTCAGGAACTAGACTAGGTAAGTTTGGAGAAGTTCATCTCTGAAGGCTGTCCACTCAGTGATGGCTTTTTTCTCTCCCTTTGGCCACAGCAACTCCTCAAAGACTAATAAAGAGAACAGATTCTGTAATCTACATCATAGGCAGGGAGTACAGGCACTGTTAAAATCAAGTACTTAATTAACAGATGATTTTTTAAGTACTATAGTAGCAGGATCCAAATTGATTATTTGTCCCTCCTACTACTACTGGCTATTGCAAACCCTCCTTTCTTTCCAGAAATTTGTGTCACCATCACACCATTCTCTTACACTTGAGAACCTCAACTCACATTTTAGTGAAAAAAATAGAGGACACTCAATGTGAATTTCCTCTTTTCCCTTTCTTTTCATCTCAAAATCCTTTGACATCATCTGCCTTCTCTCACCCATTATTCCAGTTTGGGATGAAGAGGAGGCCCTTTTTGCTGAAGCCAAACTTTAACATTCACCCTTGATCCCATCCCTTCTAAATTCTCCAGCAGAATGTTACCATTCCATCCTTACTCTCATTAAGTTTCAATTTCTTTTTATCTACTGGTTCCTTTCTTTCTGCCCCCAGGTTTGTTTGTATCTACATCATTATACCCTCACTAAAGCTTACCATTTCCTTCCTTATTCAAATGAATCCCTTGAAAACCTGCTTATACTTAGTAGGCATTTATTCTTCTTTTACTTTTGTCTAAACTTTTTGAAATCTGCTTTCTAGTTTCTTAATAGAAATTACTCTCCCCAACATTACCAGTGCTCTCTTAATAGACCTAACCATCTTTTCTTAGTCCTCAACCTTCTTGGCCCCTCTTCAGTAAGCAGACACTGTACCCACTGCTGCCTGCCTACTCTTTACCTCTGGATTTGTAGGACTTTTTTCTCTTGGTTCTTCTTCCTATCTTTATACTCCTCGGTTGTTGTTTTTTTTTTTTTTTTTTTTTTAACTTGATATTGAGTCACATTTTTGTCTTACCGTGAGTATCCTTCAAGGCTCTGTCCAAGGTTCTCTTTCCTTTTCTCTCTACGCTCTCATTTGGTGATTTCAACAACTTGTATATGTTCAATTATCTCTATGCATCTCTGTGTGGATGCTTTCCAGATTTCTTTATTCAACCCTAGCCTTCCTCTTGAACTCTAGTTCAGCAGTACTAACTACGCATCATTGCACATTATAAATTGGGTGTCCCATAGATGTTTGAAACAAAAAAAAAAAGGAAAAAAATAACATTGCCATGTACATAGCAGAAGGTATAAAAGGATTCAAAATATGTAACAATAAGTTTCCATTTCAAGAAAGTATATATAATAATAAAAGACACTGTATTCAAAACCTTCCATCTTTGCTTCCTTGTAGATTTTCTTTTATTCTCTGCTGTATACTTTTTACTTTTTTCTCCTTTCTTCTCACCTATCCCTCCCCTAAAAAGGCTACAATTAAGCATTGTTTATGTTTATGTTTACATATTTACACATACACATACATATGTATATAGATTTACATTCATGTCCATACACATACCCACACATATACATATATATGCATTATCTCATTTCCTATCCCTAATTCTTCTATTTCTACTAACTTACTTTGCTATTACTTGATCTCCCCCTCACTCCAGAATTCCTCCCTTATCCTCTCCTCCTAAACTTTGCTTCCCCTCTTTATCACTTTCCTATTATTCTACACACCTTCTCCCACAGCTGTTAATTTACATAGTCTTTTATAACTTACATTATTCCATTCTCCCCCCTAGATTTTGCGAGGTGTTATACTTTTCTTGGTATATATTTGTATTGTTCCCTCTTTAATCCATTTGTGATGAGTAGGATTTCAAAACTACCAGTCTTCCTCCCCCATCTAATTCCCCTAAGTCAGTTCTTGCTCTCACACCTCTTTCATATAACATAGTTACTATTTTTACCTTTTCCCACATAGATTTTTTTTTTTTAAGAATTACATTATACTCAGTTCTACTCCAATACTTCTTTTGGACTACCCAATTACTAAGGGCAATCTTAAAGATATGGTTTATATTTCAAAGTATAAAACATAAACAGTTTGTCTTTATTGAGCCCCTTGAAATCAGTCTTTGATATTGATTTCTATATATCATACTTGCTGATTTGTTTGTAACAAAATCCTGAAACTCTGACAATTCACTGAATATCCATTTTTTTCATTCAATATTATACTTAATTTTGCTGGATACAATATTTTTGGCAACAACCCCAGTTCTTTTGATTGTCTTTATATAATATTCCAGGATCTGTGGTCTTTTGTTGCTGGTGGTGATGTCTTGTATGACTCTAATGGTAGCTCTAGCATTTTTCTTTTTGTTTGTCTTTTGTTGTTGTAAAATTTTGCTTGTAAGGGCAGTTAGGTGGTGTAGTGGATAGAGTACCAGTCTTGAAGTCAGGAGGACCTGAGTTCAAATCTGGTTTCAGACACTTAACACTTCCTAGCTGTGTGACCCTGGGCTTAACCCCAATTGCCTCAGCAAAAAAAAAAAATTGCTTGTAAAATTTTCTCTATATATTTTTCTTATATGTTTTCCTTATAGGATCTTTTTCAGGTGTGATGGTAGATTTTTTTTCTTTTTCTACTATCCCTCTTGTTGTTTTATCACTTCAGGATAATTTGATTTTTTTTTTCTTTATCTTAATATTGTACCTAGGTTTTTTTTTTTTTTTTTGGTCATAGTTATCAGGTAGTCAAATTATTCTTATGTTTTCTCTTCTTGATCTGTTCTTTAGATTCATTGTTTTTCAAAAGAGTTGTCTCCCATTCTCTTTTTGTTTCATTTTTTATGCTTTGTATTATTATTTCTTGGTCTCATTATTTTGATAATTGCCTAATTCTAATTTTCAAAGTCTTCTTTAAGATTCCTATTCACAATCTTTTGGTTTTTCTTTGATTTTTAAAAAAAGTTTTTCCTCAATCTTTTTTTATTTTCTTTTTTTTCATTTTATTAAAGATTTTTATTTGCAAAACATATGTATGGGTAATTTTTCAACATTGACCCCTGCAAAGCTTTCTGTTACAATTTTTTTCTTCCTATCCCCCACCCCTCCCCTAGATGGCAGGAAACCTAATACATGTTAATTATGTTAAAATACTTGACAAATAGAATATGTGTATACATATTTTTACAGTTATTTTGCTGTGCAACAAAAATCAGATCTACAAGAAAAAAAATCTGAGAAGGGAAACATAATGCAAGCAAACATCAATAGAGAGCATGAAAATGTTATGTTGTGGTCCACATTCAGATCCCTCTCAATCTCTTCTTATTTTCAAAGATTTTTCTAAGTTCTATAAATTCTTTTGGGGTCCAAAGGGCTTTAAAGTCATGCATACCCTTTGACCTAGCAATACCTCCATCAGGTTTTTATCCCAAAGAGATCACAAAAAATGGAAAAGAACACACATGCACACAATTTTACTGCAGCTCTCTTTGTTGTGGCAAAGAATTGGAACTTGAGGGGATGATGCCCACTAATTGGGGAAAAGCTAAAAAAATTGTGGTATATGAATGTATAAGAAATGTTGTTGTATAAGAAATGATGAGCAGATAGATTTTAGAAAAAAACTAAAAATACTTATATGAACTGATGCTGAGTGAAATGAGTAGAACCAGAAGAACACTGTGCACAGTAACAGTCACATTGTGTAGATGATCAACTTTGACAAATTTTGCTCTTCTCAATAATACAATGATCTAAGACAATTCTAAGTCTCATGAGGGATAATGCTATTCATATCCAGAGAAAGAACTATGGAGTTTGAATGCAGATTGAAAGCATACTATTTTCACTTTTTGGGTTGTTTTTTCTCTCTCATGGTTTTTCTTTTTGTTTTGATTCTTCTTTCACAAAATTACTAATGTGGAAAAATGTTTAATATCATTCTAAGTGCATAATCTGTTTCAGATTGCCATCTTGGGGAAAGATAAAGGGAAGAAGAAAAAAGTTGAAATAAAAATATTATAAAAGTAAATGTCAAAAACTAGTAAACTTACATATACAAAGCCACAAAGAGATCATTAGTGGATTTCACACAATACTGAGAAAAAAACCAGATTTTTTTTTATTAAAGCTTTTTATTTGCAAAACATATGTATGGGTAATTCTTCAACATTGACCCTTATAAAGCTTTCCATTACAAATTTTTCCGCCCTAGTCCCCACCCCACCCCCAGGTGGCAGGAAATCCACTACATGTTAATTATGTTAAAATACTTGACAAATCGAATATGTGTATATATATATTTTTACAGTTATCTTGCTGTGCAAAAAAAGTCAGATCTACAAGAAAAAAAATCTGAGAAGGGAAACATAATGCAAGCAAACATCAATAGAGAGCATGAAAATGTTATGTTGTGGTCCACATTTCATATCACTCTCTTTGGGTGTATATGGTTTTCTTCACTGAACAATTAAAACTGGTTTGAAACATTTCATTGTTGAAGAGAGCCATGTCCATCAGAATTGATCATTATATAGTCTTATTGCCCTATATAATGATCTCCTGGTTCTGCTCATTTCACTCAGCATCAGTTCATGCAAGTCTCTCCAGGCCTCTCTGAAATCATCCTGCTGGTCATTTCTCACAGAACAATAATATTCAATGACATTCATAGATCATAGTTTATTCAGCCATTCTCCAATTGATGGGCATCCATTCAGTTTCCAGTTTCTAGCCACTACAAAAAGGGCTGCCACAAACATTCTTGCACATGTGGGGTCCTTTCCTTCCTTTAAGATCTCTTTGGGATAGAGGCCCAATAGAAACACTGCTGGATCAAAGGGTATGCACAGTTTGATAACTTTTTGAGCATAGTCCCAAATTGCTCTCCAGAATGGTTGGATCCTTTCACAGTTCCACCAACAATGTATTAGTGTCCCAGTTTTCCCACATCCCTGCCAACATTCGTCATTATCATTTCCTGTCATTTTAGCCAATTTGACAGGTGTGTAGTGGTACCTCAGAGTTGTCTTAATTTGTATTTCTCTGATCAACAGTGATTTGGAGCATTTTTTCATATAACTAGAAATAGAAAAAACAGATATTTAATAAATGATGGTTGAAATGAAATGAAGTGAATGAATGAATGAAGTCCAATGCAGTTCAACAGTTATAGTATAGGAATATTTTTTTTCTTCTCTTTTCCCCTTTGTTTTCTTTCTTCTCTGGTTATTCTTTCATATTACAGTTTGCTTTTTTTCATGTTGAATCCCTCAGTAGAATGTAGGAATGATTTTTTTCTTTGCTTCTTTGTCTTTTCCTTTATTTACCACCAAGTTCAGGGACTTGCATATAAAATATGCTTAATAAAATACTGTTCAAGTTTTTTTTTTCCTTTTGTCCCCTTTCCTTTCTCTTTTAAACTTTTGTGTTTTCTTTTTTTTCATTCTCTTTTTTTTTCACTCCCTTTATCTCTCCTCCCCACCTTTATCCAACTATAGGCCTGCCAAATCTGCAGAGCAATGTTCTGTTGCACACTGATTATCACAGACACTAAGAGTTATTGAGAAGAGATATAATCTTATGGATATTAGCATCCCCACCTCATTTCTTTCTTTTCTGCAAAATACCATTCTTCTTACAATAATTATACATTTACTTGCAAGTCAAGATTTAAACAACCTACTTAACTCATTTAACTATGACTTTTATACAAACACTGACTTGAATTACCTAAGTTTCCCAAAGAGATACCTTGTATATTGAAAACTCTGAGGGCCCATACTAACTCTGAGAAGATAAATTGCAGATGAAATGCTTTTTATATCAGAAGTAACTATATTGGAAAATCCCCATACTGATGAAAATTACAGATCTGATTTAAATCTCAACCAAACTATGAAAAACACCATCACCACCACTACCAAGCATATTCCATATTTCTGCCACAATAAATGTAAAAATAATGAAAATAATCCTTAGAATTCATGCTAAGTTTATTAATATTTTCTTACCATGATCTCTCATGAAAAACTGTCATATAAATATAGTATCATCTTTTGCCACTGGGAAACATTCTGAATATCATTTTTGGAATAAATCAAATCTTCTTATATACATTAGCATATAATCAAACTAAGGATTCCAGGGAATATTGGAAGCTCATCCAATTAGTATGACTGAAAGTGTTAGGATAAGTATCCTGCATACCAGCCCTTTTAATGCTTCATTTTTGTTTTAGCATTTCCAATGCTTTGTAACAATAGATATTTAATAAATGTTTATTGAATTCTGGTATTTAAACATTCCTGGCAAAAATTACCTACATAGTTAAATTAAGGTACACATTCTTCTTAGATGATGGTACTGTTCTTTAAGGCAGAATATTTCTTAAGCAAGAATAAGAAGAAGCTGACCACTTTAGTATCTAGTTGGCCTTGGCAAAGGGCACAAAGAAATATATCTGAAAAAAGGTCTAGCTGTAACATTTTCAATTACTTTGTGGAATTCTAGAAAATGAATATATACTAGGAAGTTTTTTTTTCCTGATCAGTTTATGAAGTTTATGAACTTTTCAATTGTTCAAATAACTCATTCCCCTTTATTTCTTCCAATTCACATATGCTCTTTTGGGAGACCTTTTCATTAACTTTCTTAAAAATCTGTAATAGAATTTAGAACCCAGGTTTCACAAACTAATGATTAAATTATATTATAATAACATGTGTAATATATTTTCTAAATCAGTGGGTGTGATAAACAGAAATAGTCTTGCTCTGTTTGGATTATTTCTGCATATTGATATGCTTTTCATTGAGTGCAACAATTTAGTTTGAGAACAAATAATTTCAAGACTTTTAAAATACTCCTTCAAGAGACTAATAAATGTGAACCACTTGTTTCAGACAATGTTTACAAAATGGTGCCAGCTCGACATTGTCAGGCTCCACTTAGAACCTTAGTAACGCTCCTATTCTCTGCATGCTGACTGAGCAAAATGTAATTTTGATCAAGCTTCTGTATATCATTAGAAAGATTATACAATGATGACATATGCTAGCAAGGCATATCCAGGTACTTTTTTTTTTTTTTTAATGCAGCTGGAAGTAATCTAAGATTACTAGAAAATCTTCAAGCATGTGTTAGATACTATCCAGAAGGTAATTTGCATAAGAGTTAAGTATCAGAATATCTCAAAAAGTAAAGCTATGTGTCCCATAAAGAAATAGCATACTTTAAAAAAATGCATATAGTTCAAGCCTGCTCAATTGAAGCATGCAAGAATGAAATTTTAATACCCTAACTTGAAGCAGAGAGAATTTATTGTTTTCAGGATCAGAATGGGTGGAGCATAGGTTGTACAAAGGCCAGGCAGTGAAAAACTCCTCTCCCTCCTGCCATCATCACAACAAACACTTACAGAAGAGGATTTAATCCTAAAATGTGTAACAACCCCAAAAGGGGGGCTTTGAAAATGCCAAGTCTATCAGAGAATTATATCACATGGAAAGGTCTTCAGAAATTATACTCCTTAGAATTCTTGTAATCTTTTGTTAGTGTTTGGTTGTTTTTGTTGTGTCCACTTCTTTTTTTTTTTTTTTTCCTTTTTCTCTCTTTCTTTCTTCTTCATCTTTTTTTTTTTTTTGGCAAGGCAATTGGGATTACGTGACTTGCTCGGAGGGTCACATAGTAAGTGTTAAGTGTCTGAAACCAAATCTGAACTCAGGTCCTCCAGTGCTCTATCAACTGTGCCACATAGCTGTCCCAGTTGTGTCTAATTTTAATAGATTTTTCAGGTAATTTTGGATATTCTTTTTTGATATTACATTAAAACTTGACAAGTGGTATTTTCTTAAAGGTTAGTTGTAAAGTGGAAACTGAAATATAACAATGAACTTTTGGTCTATTTTAAACTTTAAGTAGATATTTTACCCATGGATAATTTTGTAACATCATGAATTGCTAATGTGGAAAATAAAGGTTTATGAGCTATGTAGATGTTTCAAATGTTGACACATTTTACAGATCTGATTTAAATCTCAACCAAACTATGAAAAACACCATCACCACCACTACCAAGCATATTCCATATTTCTGCCACAATAAATGTAAAAATAATGAAAATAATCCTTAGAATTCATGCTAAGTTTATTAATATTTTCTTACCATGATCTCTCATGAAAAACTGTCATATAAATATAGTATCATCTTTTGCCACTGGGAAACATTCTGAATATCATTTTTGGAATAAATCAAATCTTCTTATATACATTAGCATATAATCAAACTAAGGATTCCTTAAAAAAGGGCACCTGTTAATATCACCACTGATCTCACAAAAAAATCTTTAAGTGTTAGGGAGCTGTCAAGCTCACTGTAGCAGATACAAGTTTTTGAACATTACAATTTTTGCTGTGACTATTATAACTGGCAACAAATACTGCCAGTTGTTTTCCTTGAAGTGACAGGCTTACTTCATTCATTTCAACAAAACATCTGCCAAATATGAAAGGCTGTATAACTATAGCTTGCCTGTCATAATTCGAAGTAAAAATAGTGTTCCATGAGCAAAGCAAACAGTTCAGCTTGTCACTCAATTGCAGGATGTCTTCTGGAGACAACCATTGCATGTGGGGGGCAGCACTAGTACTTTATATATACTTCCTATCTTGTCCCTCGAAATACTAAAAATGTTAGGTGAAGTAGAGGGTGAAGATTTAACAAATATTGCTTATCAAAGATATTTTTAACTAGACTGGCTTTGTAAAGAAACAATTTTTTAAAAATATTGCAAGTGTGGGGCAGCGACTGCCAGTACAGCTTGGGTGCCATTGTCTTGATTCATGCTCAGGCATCTATTGGTTTTGTCCCATCAGTGCTAAATATTGACCAATTGTTCCAGGAAAAACTATGAAATAGAAAAAGTTATTCAATACTGAATACTTAGTCATTCCTTGTATTTATTGCCAAACATTCACCTAAAAGAAGTTCATCTTCCATGATCAATTGGTGCTGATACTAGACAAATTTAAGCAAAATAGGAAGTTCAGTCACATCTGTAGAGCTATAGAGCTCTTCATTTGTAAGGTAAAAATATAATTCTGCAAATGAAACATTAACTGAATCTACATGTTTGTAGTTGAATCTTTAATTCATAGGTTCTAGAGCCTCTGGAAAATTTCACTATTCACTCATGAAAGAATGAGAGTAAAAGAGGAAAATAACATCATAGTATTATTATGAAAATAGTTTTGATCTTGTGGATCCCCTGAAAAAGGCCTGGCATTTTCACAACATACTCTGAGAATGTCTGAACAAAATGATAGTGCACTTAAATGGATTTGAGTCTAAGCTGAAGGGACAAATCCAAAGAGAAGTCATAAATCACTCTGGCTCATTAATACTTTGGAAAGAGGTCTCTAATGGAGTGCTACAAGGATTTATCTTTGACTCTGCATTGATTAACATTTTAATCAATGACATGAATGAAATAAAAGATGGCATATTTATCAAATTTACACATGACACAAAACACAGAGGTACCTGTTAGCATAATGGATGACAGAGTCAAGAACAAAAAGATCTTGAAAGAATAGAACACTATATAAACTTACTTATTCTTCTATACCTGGAATAACAATCCTATTTCTATTTGCTGAAATCATTCTCTTCCTTTAGGGCCCACCTCAGGTGCTACCTTTTCTGTGACCCTTCCCCTAATTGTCTACTTCACCCAACCAGAACACATCTAGAATATTGTGTTCAATTCTGGCTATCATATTTGAGGAAATACATAGATAAGATAGAGTGTCTAATGGTGAAGAGAGTCCACATAATGAAATGATAGGATAGTTTGATGGAACTAGATACAAATGTTCTAGAGAAGGAAACTAACTTTATTAAAGGGCATGTCAATAGTCTTCAAATATATGAAAGCTGTCATGTGGAAGAGATTAGACTTATTCTGTCTTGTTCTAGTGGGAAGAACTAGGAAAAGTGCCATGTAAGTTGCAGAGGAGCTGTTTTTGGTTGGATGTATAGAAAAACTTCCTGACAATCAGTTATCCAAAGGTAGAATATTGTTTTGAGAGGTAGGCATTAGGGGGCATTACAAGTTTTTGTAGTGAGGCTACAAAGGATGGGCAACTATTTGCCTAATATATTATAGAGGAGATTTTTTTCAACTCTGGATTGTAGATATCACTTTGAAGATGACCTCTAACTCTACAATTCCATAATTCTGTTATTTGGAGCTATACAATAAATGTTTATTGAATAAATAAATGAACGAACAGAATAGTCCAAGGCTCCCAACTAGGTTATCATAATCACTTCATTTAGCAACGTCAAGACCCTTATCCAACAATCTTTCTCCTCCTTCCTTCCTCCCTCCTTTCAGATTTTTACTGCCTTTAAACTTTTTTTTTTTTTCCTAGCCTAATAGAACAGGACTACTTCTTGTTCCCTAATCCCTAATCCTATCCTATTCCTTTCTCTGTCCTTGCTTTTGTGCATCCTATCCCTCATGCTTGGAATAACAAATCCCTATTTCTGCCTGCTGAAATCCTTTTCCTTTAAAGGCTGGATCAGGTGCTACTTCCTCTTTGACCCTTTCCCTAATTGCCTCTTTGGATTTCTCATGTCACTCTTTTCAGACCTTTCCTGTGCCTTACAACACAGCTGGTATTATAGTTCTCTGCATATCTGTCTCAATCCCCATCCATAAGATTTTTGAGGGCAGGGAACATTCACTGTTTCATGTTTGTATTCCCAAAGGCTAGGACAGTGATCCACTTCCACTGTGCCACAAACAGGAGAGATAGAGGAGGCATTTAATACATGTTTGTTGATGAATCAATTTTGAAAGTACAATTGAAAATAGAGTTGGTAGTTGCTGCTGCATTTCTTATCCTAAGACAGGGATTTTCTTAATAGACAAAGTGTCAAGATTTGAAGTTGTCATGGTGGCTCCTTACCCATAATCAGCACCACTCAATAGCAACCTTTGCTGACATAAGTACTGAACACCCCACTCTATCTCTGAATCTCAGTGATTTTAAGACTATGGAGAAGTGAAAATCAAATACTTCCCTGGAAGAGGATGAATACCCTTGTCTAAGGCCCACCTCTTCATTTTATAGATGAGGCTACTCAAGCCAAAGAGGAAAAGCTTCCTTCCTCCTATACCCCACCTCTACTCCCCCAGCTCTCCATGGAATATTACTCATGACACACGAAATGTCCACTGAATTAGTTATTGATGCTTAGTCCTTATAAGGCATTTTTGTGATAGCTTTTAAAGCTCTAGTATGTTGGAAAAAATGAAAATAAAAATACCAAAGGGTGATGGTGGGTTGGTTGTTTTTTTAGTCTGTCACTATGCTCACTGTTTTTACAGTTGTGTCAGTTTATTAGAAAAATAAAATCTGATTGGCTCATGTTCCTAGGTAGAAAAATAATTTTGACTGGCAGTTTTGAGTTTGTGAATTGAAAAGTGCATGACAACTACTCACAGGAACAAAGGGAAAAAAAAACATAAACATACACTTGCTAAGTCCTATTTTTTTAACCTTTTCTTCCTTGGTTAATTGAATCATAAGAGGATGTTACTTTATTAGTTATGTTTTAACTGTAATTAACATGGAAGGAAGAGTCAGGAGACAATCACCTAAACAATGCTGAAAATAAGATGATTGATCAATTAAGTAATTTTCAGATTTTCCTTGAAAATGGATCTTAGTCTATATACTTGCTTTAAAAGTCATTGTAGCTGAAGAAGCATGGGACCAATGTCCATTAGCACAAGCCAGATGAGATCTTAAATCTATTCTCTGGACTGTCCCTCATTGTGTGTCCTAGGGCTGGGAGCTTTCTTCTGAGGACCATAGAGTCCTCATTTGTGAAAGGAATGGGTAGAACTGAATGATCTCTGAGGTCCCTTCAGCTCTACTATTCTATAATCTGTGACTTCAAGACCTGGCAAAAGGGCCATGGAGTGGAATGCTTTTTCAGTATCCTATTGTTCCCTTCCATGGCCTGGTGGCTGTGTGTACACCATCAATATAACTAAAAGACCAATGAGGAACAACCACGCAAAGTCACTTGATTTTGATTCTCAATTATTCTGCCACCCAAAAGCTGCTGGTAGTGGGAGGATGCATATACCTGGCTCTGCACAGCAAGCCTATTAGCTAAGCTTGATGCAGCATGTCATAGGTTTTGGGTTACAGGAAGAATGTTCAAGTAGCCTACTCTACCCCACATCAACTCCTGGGAACTGAAGCTAGAGAACAAGGGAAAAGCAAGTCAGTTCAAATCAACAAACATTTAAATGCTTATTATGTGTCAGGCAACTGAGTTAATTGCAATGAATACAAAAAAAAGCAAAAAGTCCCCTCTGCCCTCAAAGATCTTAAATTCTAATAGGGGAGATATGTAAACAACTAGGAAATAAGATGATACATACATATACACACATGCACATTCATGTAAACACATGGATATTATGTGTTATATACCTATACATATATACTTATATGAAAGATGGAAAATTCTCAAAAAGGAGATACTAGCAGCATTTTACAAATTTTACAAATACAGATAGTAAAAAAAAAATAATTCCTGGTTTTGGATAGTTTCCTACTAATGTAATTTTTTAAAAAAACATTTTTTTCTCCTGAAATTCCTTCATGCTATTAGATGATTTTTTAAAATCAAAATGTTCCATTTTCTCATGAGCAAAGCACATTTTGAAATTTGTGTATAATATATGAAATTTTCAAAATTCACCATGTATACTCTTTAGACCTACAGACATCTCAAAAAATAATTCTCTTTCCTTGCCTTTTTGGTAACCTAGAAGAATTTCAAAGCACTGATTTCTCTATGGATATGGAAAGTGCAGTATCATGTGCCATGACTTTCAAACTTATAGCATGAGGTTAAGGCTCTTCCAATAAGTAGTATGGCTTTCAGAGCTGAATCTGGTGACTCATGGTAGTGTGTGTAACAAATTGACTAGATTAGTCAAGACAAGATTCTAAGGCCAATTTAGTTACAAGAACATAATGACTACACTGTCTTTCTCATTAGGAAGGAACAGAATCTTAGGAAGCTTCATACTCCCCCCAGAGAACCATATTTACACAATTAACAATTCTTTTGCTGAAAAGCTTTTCATTATTGTTTGTAGACACATATGGGCAGTGTAAAAATATAAGAGATGTGTAACACACGGTAAACAGAAAGTAATGATCTTAAACAGGCCAAATCCTTGAACTCGTCATTAATAAATGTCCCTCCTGCATTCGGCTACCCGGGCTGCTGGGAGCCTGTTTTCTTCAAGTACTTCAAACACTGAAATCCAGGAACATTTATTATTTTAATCCATTACAGGCAGTGCTTGATTTAACTTTATTGGTTGTGGTGATGGTAGTGGTTAGAGTGGGGGTAGAGCAATGTTCTTTTACACATCATTTCAAAAGGGCTTAATTATATTTTATAGCTTGGGCCAGGAATCCTGCTTGTTTTGTGTCTAACAAGGTTCAAATGGAGTTCAGGTCAGTGATGAATCAGAAGAAAAGTCAGAGATGGTTATCTATCTGAAATGAGCTCATCTCCCTCAACGAAAGGCTGGGCAGGTACACTATGTTCACTGTACAACAACAACTAGATTGTCCTGATAATTATGTTTGTTTATTAAGAAATTCCTTTTTTTCCCCACGCATTTTAGAAATGAATACATCAACAATGTATGTGAACAAGTACCTTCTCTTTCCTTTCTTAATAGCTAATTTCTATGAATTTGGGGAACTTTTATTTATATAAAAATAAATCTAATAACCACCTTGGTGGGGGTGTGTATGTGTGTGTGTGTCCTAAGGATCACATTGAAGCAAAGTCAGAAAAAAATCTATGTATGTGCTTTATAAACACATACCACCATGATAATGGAATATTTTAAGACCCATAAGAAGCACTATTCTATCTATTTTACATTATTAAAGAAAGCTATGGGTATCATTGACAAAAGATGCAAAAAACTGAGGAGAGCAATAGCTCATCTTCAAAGCATATCAGAATTAGAACAACTGAGCATTCAGCAACAGGACAATGTTTCTTTATATAATATGATCAGCCTAGAGGTAGTAACATTAATATCAATTATTATCCATGATTCTGTAAAACTATTTATGACTTCATATAATAGTCATTAAGCCAGAGGATATAATAGCAATGTCATTATTTTCAGAGATGCATGTATGTATATATGTTTGTATGTATATAGAACTTATATAGTTATGGAATTATCACTGCAACATATCTCTTTCTCTCAAATATATATGTATATAATAGAAGATAATGTCTATACATTACAAAAGTGATGATGGAGACTTTGAAAAATTTTTAACATCATCTCTCTCCATTCCATTTGGTTTTTGGGAAACTTTGAGAGGTTCTTAAGCAAACTTTTAGAAGCCACATAAACAGTCTCATAGAATCTGAGCATGTTTCCTTTCTTCAATCAGCAAAGTATAGGTAATATGTAATTTAAGGGGGAAAATAGACATGCCAGTTCATCAGTAGCAACTCTGGACCCTGTTATAAAGTAACAGTAGGGAAGCTGACCAGGATTAATAGTGGTACTCAGTCCTGGGATTAGGTGGTGTCTTGTTTCATGGACTCTAGGCCATCTGTTCTTCTCTCCTACATTTTACTTCTGCAAAACTATAAACGCACCTCTACCTCAGGGACTATAGAAAGGCATTAGAATTCTTCTGCTTTTCATTATCACAAGATTCAGTAACTCATTTCATTGTCAAGATAATCCCCTTTTACTCTTTCTTTTGCGCTTGCAGAGTATGCCAAAATGACAAATAAAATCCCAGATGTTACAGACCTGATGAGGTCTCCACCTTTTTTTGAGTGTTGGGTTTAAGCTACTTGGGACATAGTGTCAAAATTGACAGGACCCTGATGCCCACACCCAATATTCATTAAGGTTTGTTAGTGATTTGTATAGCTGTCCACAAGCTGCACTTCCACTTCAATCCTCAGTGGCCATTTAAATGTGAAGTTTGTCCTCTGGCTTTTACTGACAAAGAATTCATTTCCTATTGTTCAAGTGCTGGAAAGAGTTGATACTTCTTTCTAAAAGTAACAGAAGTCTTCTGGGTGCAGTAAATGGCTTGTTACTGCTACATATTATTTTAGGTAGTCATATCTAATTTAATGCTTTATTTCCCTTCAGGCTAACTCGCATCTCTGCAGCATCCAAAGGCTATGACAACGCCTTAGCAGAGTTTTCTCAAGAGGTCCAGTTAACTCTGGAATGAGAACTTTGGTCTCTATCTTGCACCAATTAATGACCAGATTTTATTTTTCAATATAGAAAAGGAATTTTAAGTCCTTTACATTTTATTGGTCCTGCATTCAGTTATCATGATAAGAATTGTTTTTCCTGTAATGGAGAAATGATGTGGTTAAATTTTTTCTTCTTTTTTTGTTTGTTTACATGCAAAGATAACTACATCTGGACAACAGGATAGGGTAGTGAAAGTTATTTAAACCACAACTCTTTGACTATGAAGAACTCAACTTAATACTTAGTGCTTGGATGAAAGGCCCCTTCTGCACAGGCACACAGTGGACTGTTCCAACTTTTCTCTAGTCTGACTTGAATTCAGTCCCAGATGGGCATACTTGGGCTTTGCCCCAAACCTTTCATGCCAAATAACTTACTCATTTTCTTGTCTTTATTCTTATCTATGGAGGGATCACCAACTTCAAATAATCATCTGAAACAGCAAACAACCTTGGTCTAAATCTTGTACCTATTTCTTAAATCTAAGGATTACTGCCTTATCAAAATAATTTCCTAGGACAAGGGGAACTAAGCCTTGGGTTCGCTCTTTTCTCTGGCAGCAGAGTTTGACACTCACAATTATCAAGCCACAATTTGTAACTAGGCATTTGTAGTGATTCTTTACAGAGAATCTTCTTGAAATAGGAATAGAATGTAAAGTTGTTTATTTTTACTTTAATCTTCAAAAATATCATCTGATAAAACTGTTTTATCAGAGAGTGAAATGTTAACTTCTTTGCTTAGCATAGTTTAGAAAATGACGGTAATGTTTTCTAAAAACTATACTCAAAAGTTTTATTACTGATAACATGATCACAGGCATTTCTGCAGTACTGTAAGTCAACTTTTAAAATATGATCATTACATCAAGTAAAACCAGACCTATAGGGCCACTACACCAAAGGCACAGAGGAGACTATAAGTATTCTAGCAGAAATAAGAGTCAGATTATTAGAAGTCATTGCTATACTACAACCTGGAGAGTTAAATCCCCCTTCCCCCGAAAGAAAGAAAGAAAGAAAATCATGTCCCTTGAAATGCTCATACTTGGGGTTGCAGAACAGCTTAGTATGCAGGATAAGAATAGTGGAGCTTTTTTTTTTTTAAAGCAAAAAATATTTAGCAGTAGAATAAATTATTTCATTTCATTTTGCTCAAAAGAGTGAAAATAATTCAACTGAACATGCAATACACCATTTTAAAAGTTTCGGTTAAAAAAAAGGATAAATTCAAATAGAAGACTTTAAAATCCTTCTTACAGAAAACATCTTTTGGGGAAAAATGACTTTTTTTTTCTTCTATATTTTTATTCCCCCAACTCCCTTTTAGCTCCCTTACTCCCCAAAGCTGATGCTAATTTAAAAGATGAAAAATAAAGTCATTAGATAAGGTCAGAAGATTTTGTTGTAACTCTCACAAGTGAGGAAACATGCTTACAACACGTTCTCAATTGTGTTTTTCTAAATAATATTTAGCACACAAGATTCCTCTTGCATTACAAATCCATTTCAGCTTCTAAATTAAAACTCATCTGGAAAAGGGCCGTTTACACTGTTTATATAACATTGTCACATAAAATGTGTAAAAAAACATATTTCCCTAAAAATAGCTTGCGTAAGTAAGGGATTAGAGTAGTTTCTGCTGCTATAATTGTTCCTTTGTAGTTTTTTCCATGATGTTTTTGCACAGTGTTTTTGACTGTGTTTATTAAAGTCAGCACATCAAAAAGGATCAAAGAGAAGTCGAGTGAGAACCAAAGAAACCCCAAGTGTGTTGTCTCATTGGGGAGTTATGCAGATTCATGTAAACAAGTGCAAATTGTTGAGGTCTTAATGAAAATTTTCTACAATTATTTTATCTTAAGTCATTCTATACAATAACATCTGTACAACACATGGCCATACTGTACCAAAGTAATACTTCTTTTTCTTTTTCTGTTTTAACAGTACATCTGAGATGACTACTTTTGTCACTGTGCTCAATTTGGTTCAGCAAATAATTCGGAAAGCACAGCTGCTGCAGATGGTCACAACAGTTATATGACTGTAAAATCAAAGACACCGTCAAGTATTTGTGTATTAGATTGAAACTATAAAAAAATTGACATTAACTCAGTTGAGCTCAGAGGTATAGCTATAAAAGCTTTGGGGAACAAATATTGAGAACCATGTTTAAAAAATATTCCAGGTCCTTAAAATTCTCTTTGTAATAAAGCTATTGTACTTTTTTTTCATTTTGCCAAATTTACTTGTTTAGTACATTTGATAATTTTTTCATTTAAATCAATTTTTATTAAGAGTACAAAATATTGTTATATATATATATATACATATAAAATTATTATGTTATAATAATATTATGTTATAAAATACTCCATAGTATAAAGGGCTCTATATTCAAATACTATTATTAATGCTTTAAAATTCAGTTTAACTTTTTAAAAATAACGTGATTAACTAGTGAACATTCTGTCAATTATGATTTTCCAGAATTCAGTTTTATGTAGTAATTAGGTCTTCACTCTGCTAGTAAAGAGCTAATAATTTTTTCCTGGTTGTTTCTTTTTTTCCTTCTTTTCAAAAAGCCCAAGTACTTCATATTATATCAAAAAAATAAATGTAGAATACAAATCTGGTGCTCTATAGTGCCTCACAGGAATGTTCTTTATAATAAATGACTAATTCCTATTGGGATTAATTTTGACATTATAATCACTTTATTTTTAAATGTTTGGGCATATATATTATAAAACTGTGTGTAAAGTTTATTTAGAAGGACTTATTTTCCATACTTGCAGCTACCTGGTTGAAGAAACATAACTAGAACAGAAAAGATTTTGACGGTCCTTAAAGGAAATTATGTCTTTTTTCTAATATAAGAAGAAAACCTGAAGGTTTTCTTATGAATTTCTTAACTTGTTTTACACAACACCAGGAAGGAATGAGCTTAGCTTTGTTTTTAGCTTCTCTGCTGACACATACCACTGATGGCTGATAAAATGTAAGCTTAACAAAGAGGGTGGGACTGAAAGGAAGAAGGAAAAAGGCACCTATGTCTCTGAATGTAATCTTTAAACTCCTCCTTAACAATTTTGGATTTCTGGACTGTTCTGACTATGATTAAAATACAACTAGAAAAGCGTGGGAATGGGCCCAGTGTTCCTGTCTGTATTCCAATTTATTTATGGATAAATCAGGAATTTCAGCCTCTAGCATTTCATAGTCTTTCATGTTCCATGAACCTTACATTTTTCATTTCTAACTTTTAAAACAATAAAAAAGTGCACTATGTTTAGCTGGCTTGGTCAAAAATATTTCTGATGAGAGGGAAATAAATCACCTTTCTTGGCTCAGAATTCATATTTCTCAACCACAGGCCATTTTTTGTTATCTCTTAATATGCTATGCCAACTGGCTGATGTGGCTTACTTCCATTTAACATTAATATGCCACTTAATTTGTTAAGCAGCTGATCTAAAGTTACAAAAAATGTAAAGTTTTGTTTCCAAATTCTTTCATGCAAATAAAATAGAAAAAAATGCTTTCAATTTACTGCTTTTGATTTCAGAATGAATTTCTTGGCATTTTGCCCTAAACTTTTACAGTAGCAAAGTTTCAGTGATTGAAAACTGTATTTCCCACCTGTGTCTTGCCTCTCACCCTTCTCTCCCCTTGCACCCTTTGTCTTCCCTTTGCTTACTGAAAAAACCACATAAAAGCTCAGTCCTGGAAGGAGGGAAAGAAGATTAACCTCTGTAATGAGAGATATTTTCTCACCTTATGTTAGAAATGAATTTATTTTATAGCATTTCAAATACTCCTGCTATTAGATTATGGCATGTGATTGTGTGATCACATTCTTTATGATAGGCCTCACTCTGTCAACTAAAATGCAACAACTGTTTTAAGGGGAGCAAGGAGACATGAACCTGATTAAATGATGGCTGAAATTTTTTGTGGAAGTAAAAGATTGGAGACTTAAGTGCATGGCCATCGGTAGAGAGTTCTTGAATGAACTGAGAAAGATGAATTTAATGGAATATCATTTCATTATAAAAATGATGAAGAGGAATTTAGAGAAACACAGGGAGATGTAGATGTATGAAGTAAGAATAAGTAGAACAATATACACAATGAATAAAATACGTAAATGAAAAAAATCTAAAAATTAAGTCAAAATATGTTTAACTGTAACAACCAGTCTTCTTCCTAAGAGTTAAAGAAGAGCATTTTCCTCCTTTCCTTGGAGAAGACAGGGGATAATGGCTACTCCATAAGATGTCAAACTTGGTGTTTGTATTGACTTGTTTTGCTACACAGCTTTCTTTGTTACAAGTGAAGAATCACTGGGTGAAAATAGGGAGCATATTTGGAAAGGATTGTGAAGTAAAAAACAACAACAACAAAAAACACACAACAACCCTAAAACATTAATAAACCTTAAAAGAAAAAAAAAATCTGTTAAACTTCTCTGTCCTATTCCTTTTCCAGTATACCTGCCATCACCACAATTCTTATCTAAAACAATTATTTCAATGGAATAAAATGAATATTATCATACATCTAAATAGGCAGAAGGAGAAAATCCAAAATGATATAACTCAAAATAAAGTTTTCAAACATACTTTTATGGTTTTCTTTTAAGAATTGGATCTTGAAAGGTCCAGTAAGCAGTGTTAAGGCCCAAGGGTCCAAGCAATTTACTCCCAATTTTATCTTTTAGATATTTAAGACTCAAAGAAAAAACTGGCCACAGTAATACTCTTAAATTTTAAAATAAGATTACTTCAAAATTATGCAACTTTAATGGTTGAAAGACCCCCCCCACACACACACATACACACACACCTGACTCTGATATGAATACATATAACTGACTCACCAGGTGTCCTCTGTCCTGCCTTGACATTCAGAATTCCAGTAAGGCTTGATAAAGATGCTAAGAGGCATGGTTTCTTAGGATGGGGCACAGTTTCCATGGAAACCACTATCTGAGCAGTGTGGATAGACATTTTCTGAAAGCAGGAAACAGCTCTCCACATGTTTTCTTGAACTGGAACCTTTTGTACTCCATCAGCTTGTACTACAGGAATAGGCAGCTTTCCATGGGAACATTTGGCTAATAGCTCATCCTTGTTCAGTATGATGTCTGACAGAGCTGAAGTCTCTGTGTTGCCCTCAGAGCCATTAGTATTTGTGATCTTCTTCAGAAAATGGTTTATTTGATCTAGTTTGACAAAACTCAGGTTTGCCTTCAAAGGCTTTGATATATCCAAATTGATGTCTGCTGTAAAATATAAAGAGATGAGAAAATCACTAAAGTTATTTTACTGAATGGAAACTTTTTTTGCATGTCACAATCCTATTAATGTATCATAAGATCATGTTATGTCATGATGGCACTATATCATTCGATTCAATAAATGCTTATTAAGAAATATTGTCTTTCAAAGGTCCAGTAAGATTACCAGCATCCTTATCTTTTATATGCTTGATAAGTCTTTCCTCATATTTTATGTAAGCAATTCCTTTATGAAATTTTACTAAGGATTTGTATTCTGCCCTCTCCTCTCTCTATACTTTTGCTTGGAAATCTCATTCACTTTTCATGGCTCCGGCTATCATTTCTATACAGATGACTCCCAAATATGTTTCTTCAACCCCGACCTCTCTCTTTTGAGTTAAACTTTATTTTCAACTATGTGGAAGGGGATTCATTAGTAATAGAATCTTTTGTGTCATTAAATCATTTTTCAATCATGTCTGACTTTCTATGATCCCAAATGGGATTTTCTTGGTAGAGATACTAGAAGGGTTCACCATTTCCTTCTCCAGCTCATTTTATAGATGAGAAAATGTGGCAAATAGTGTTAACTTGCCCAGGATCATACAGCTAATAAGTGTCTGAGCCAAATTTTAACTCAAGAAAATGAATTTTTCTGACTCCAGGTCTAGCACTCTATCCATTGGGCACCCAAGCTGCCCCACAATTTGAAGGGACTTCAGTGGCCATTTAATATATAATACATGGCCCCAAAAGAATGGCCACTGCACCACACTCTGTGGTAAGTGATCATCCAGCATATTCCATTCTCGGATAGTTCTAATTGTTAGGAAGTTAACAGTTTCCAGGTAATTTCTACTTGGCTATTACACTGATACTTCAAACTGATTGTTGTCTCCAAACTGAGTTAGCTATCTTTCTCTACAAATCTCCTGTGACTTCCGGCTCTATTTACAACTTTTGTTTGTAGCAACACTATCTTGTGTTTTATACATACATACATACATACATACATACATACATACATACATATATATATATATATAATGATTGAAATAAAGATTATCTTTGGATCTTCCTTCTTTTTTCTCTCTCATATATAGTAGTTATTGAATTCTGTTGATTCCTATTCTACAAAAGATTGGAAGCTACTATATTGTTCTATTTCTTCTGTCCTACCCTAGATTAAACATTCATTGCCACCTTCACAGAATCTCTCATTCTTCATATCAGTGTCAAAAAATATTTCTGATCCACAGATCCAGATTAATACTTGTCTTACTTAACAAAACTACTGTTTCCTATATGCTATACATCTATCAATGTATTCAAAGATCTTAAAAGAATCTGCAACAGCAGTATATCATTCAATTCAATAAATATATATCAAGGACCAGAACTGACCAAGATTCCAGTATGACGCTCATGTTCCTTATCTTTTATACCTAGACTTTAGTAATTAAGTATTTCCGCAAATTTTATATATTTAGCTATTTTATAAAACAATTTCCTAGAGATAAGTCTTGTACTTAACATTCTTTACTAGTTCTTCATTGCCTATTGAGAAAAATCTAAACTCTTCTCCTGGCATTTGAGGGAATCCTACAATTTGATTCTATGCTTAGATCCTAGTCTTTTTTCCTTTTATTTTCAGAATCTCTGAGTTGAAAGGGTTCTCAGAGGTTGTATAGTCCATCCTGTTTCTAAACCAAGAATTTTTTCTACTTCCCTAGCTGCTCACATTGTCCTAGGCCAAAGTGGACAACTCTCTACTCTATTCTCTCACACCTTTGTGCCTTTATCAAGCAGTTCTGCATGCCTGGAAAATCTTCCCATCACTTATTTTGTCTGTCCAATTCCTACCTATTTCCTAAAGCTTAATTCAAATGTTACCTTCTTTAGGAGGTATACTCCAACTGATTCTCTGAGGACTCAAATAGTGATCCCTCCTTCACTCTTACATAACAACTGTTTTGTGAATGCTTAGTTTATCACATAATGCCTTGTACTATAGCTTTCTGTGTTGATATCCCATCCCCATTTATAAATTATAATGCAAGTTAAGAGCAGAGAGCATAATTTATCTAAGCTCTGCATCTCTCTCATGACGGGCAATGCTTTGTACATTAGAGACAACTTGATATATGTCTGTCCTCATTGGAGTAGATGCCTGTCTTCCAGAAAGATGAAATTAGTTAAAAAAAAAACTAACATAGGATGGTAACAAGTAATCATGTTCAGTTAGTGTAATAAGTATTTCTTAAGTGTTTACTATATTCCAGTCACTGTGCTAAATACGAAAATAAATATATTTTTAAAATATATATACACATATATGTACATGTACACATATGTATATATATATAT
>JAJPUD010007996.1:82969-96483 GCA_023553655.1 Myrmecobius fasciatus
TTCATATGGATAACAGGAACAACCAAAAAATATAAAACTAGAAGATGACAGTAATGTTAGTATAATGACATTCCTTTTCATTCTAATGTCCAGGTCAGTTTTTAGGGCTTTTTTTTTTCATTTAGAAAGATGACAGGAGTATTTTAGTATATAATATCACACAGGAGTATTTATTCAAGCTCTACATTGGTGGGGACTGAATTCTTCTGTAACAGTAAGCAGAAAATAGCAAGAATAACTCAAGAAAAAAATTTCTATGGAGGCTTGCTCTATAATCAAGGAGATCTTAGAAAACTGGGTGCCAGTTTCTGGGACTACTAACAAATAGTTATGATATATGAAAACAAGGATCCTTGAGTCAGTATGTAACTATATGTAGTTATTTAAAAACTACTATTATTTTTAAAAGATCAGAAAATATGTTGCTTGGTATAAAAATTTAAGTTAATTTGTTAAAAACCAATTAACTTTGACAACAGGAAAGAATGCTAGATCTAATAAAGGTTGTTTTTTTTTCATGTGACATGTTATAAAATTAACAGTCAACATTAACGGGAAAAAAAGGAAGGATGTCTTATTAATGGCCAATAAAATGTAAAGGTATTAGTTTCTTAAAGAATTGAATTAAAGTTCTATATAACCAGAAATAAGATGATATAATTTTTTATAAATTTCATCAGATTACAAAATCAAATAAATACTAAAGTAGGGATTTCTATGGTAGTGTTTACTTATTGAGTTCAAGATAAGCTATATATAATAAAACTTACATAGGAGTTATCCAGTTAGTACAAGTCTGCCTTTTATTCATTCTAACATGTCCATTCTAACAAGCCATTTTGGTTACAGTATCATAGCATAACATTGTCTATCTAGAATGGTCAAGGTCAAAAATGATTTAGGTAAACAAAACCCCCAAACAATGTCCTAAATGGTCTAACTTCTTTTCCATGTGACTATAAGCTACACAACATCTGTATGCAGATGTTGACCAAGTGGGACTTTTAGAATTATTACATAGAGAATCCCCCAAGAAAGTGTTGACATGTGTATTATATGAAGAGACATTGTAAACAGGGGCTGGAACAGTTCCATTTGAATGAGCCAGTTCTCATAGAAGGTCAAGAACCAGTTAAGTGGAACTGGATTTAGGAGGTTGAATTGTACTATAGTATTTCTTTCATAAACACCAAATTCACCCAGAGACAGCAAGCAAGAATGTACTAAAATTAGAAGCAGTACAAATTAAATAAATCACTTCACTATTTAAAAAAACTACCTCAACAAAATCATGAAGTCATTGTCACATGTGATAACTCAACAAATTTATGTTGTTATAATTACCACCTAGTTTTCAAACTTAGTAGCTGGGATTTCTCTTTCTCCCTCCTTTTCCTTCTATTCCCCTCTTTTTCTCTTCTTCCCCCCCCCCCCCCCCAGAAACTGGAACTTCTAGCTGCAAATATTTTAGCAGTCTCATAATGACAGGAAGATTATTTTTACAACTGGGAAAAGATTATGCAATAAGAAAATTTGGCATATAAGACAAAAAAATAAAAATAAAAGTTGAATAAGCCATTTTTGTATCATTTTATACTTTGATCTTTTTAATTGATTAAAAATTAACATTAAGATTAAGATAAAAGTGGACTAGAAATTACTATTCAAATAAAGCATTAGGAATAATCCAGGTTCCCATATTATGAAAGATTTTTTTTCAAGACTGGATATTTAAGAATACAAGTGTTGAAATATCACTGGCTAGCAAGTTATGCTTAGAAATGGATTGGGTTTCCAATGATCGGCAGATCACGGTGCCTTAGTGTTGGAAATTAATTTTTTTCTCCAAACTGATTCAACTTCACTAAATGGATCATTTTCAAAGGTTAGATTTGGGGAATTTATTGTAATAAAAAATCTCCCAGTTGAATTATCTACTTTTCTGCCAGTTCTGTTTTCTCACCATTCCCAGAACAGACTTTTTATCTTTAGTTTACCAAGTAAAATCCATGCCTGTCAATTATTAGTTCTTAATTACCTTTCACAACTTTCTGAACAGCTACCAGGAAACAGAATGGCAAAATGACTATTGAGTTAAAAGGAGATTAGAAAAAATATAAATAAATTATACTTATTTTATGTTCCCATCATACCAGGAGATGACTTAACAGGGAAAGGGGGGGGGGAAATCATATTGTAATAATGAAATCAGAGAGGGAATTGAAGGCCCAGAGGTGATTCCACTAAGTTTATGTTAATGCACACCTTGTGGGGGACCAAAAATCAACTGGACAACTTTCCTGAAAACTGTTTCCAGCTATTTTCTCATTTAAAATGTTCCAACTTTACTTGACCCATTAGTCATCATATTACTTACACTTATGATGTATTTTGAAATCTATCACAAAAAAACCAATGGATTCAATATGGTTTATTATAACCAAATCATAACACTTGTGAAGAAGACTTATGTAAAGTATTACTTGCTCTGGAATTTTTTAGCAAAAGATAAGGCAAAAAAATATTTTAGACAAACAAGGTTTCTTAGGAACAAAGTCATTTCCTAATGGGGAAAAAAAGTGATTCCCCTCCTTTCCCCAATAAGTTTGCTGAATATATAATCCCAAAATGGGAAATTTGAGAAAATCTTACTTGATCATTCCCAGTGAGTATAACAGCTCACATTAAAGAACTTTTTAAAAAGTAGCCATGTTAAAAAGGCCAGTATTATCTCTATTTTACAGGTAAGGAATCCAAAGATTGCAGATGTTAAGTGCCTTAGATCATACATCTAGCACATAGTGAAAATAGCACTAACTTCCAGAGCTCTTTCCATTGTGTCATGCTGATCTTGGAGCTCTAGAGTCTCAAGCATCATTTCATTGTATATTCCCTTCTTTTTTGACTTTCTTGTAGACCCAGAATATAGTATCACTTCTGAAAAATAGTAAGTATTTAATTCATACTAAAGGACTAATTTTATTTTATTTTATTTTTTAAACATTTTTTAAATTTTATTTGCATAACATATGTGTGGGTAATTCTTCAACAATAACCCTTACATACATTTCTGTTACAAAATTTTCCCCCAGCTCCCTCCCCTAGATGGCAGGATATCCACTACATGTTAATTATGTAAATATATTGGCAAATCGAATATATGTATACATATTTCCAAACTTGTCATTGTTGTGCAAGAAAAATCTTATCTACACAAAAAATATATCAGATAAAGGAAACACAATGTAAGCAAACATCAATCAAGGAGTATGAGAATGTTATGTTGTGGTCCACATTTCACATCCCTCTCTCTGGGTGTATATGGCTTTCTTCAGTGAACAATTGGAGGTGGTTTGAAACATTTCATTGTTGAAGAGAGCCATGTCCATCAGAATTGATCGTCATATAGTACTGTTGTTGCCATGTATAATGATCTCCTGGTTCTGCTCATTTCATTCAGCATCAGTTCATGTAAGTCTCTCCAAGCCTCTCTGAAATCATCTAGCTGGTCATTTCTTACAGAACAATAATATTCTATAATATTCATATACCATAATTTATTCAGCCATTCTCCAAATGAAAGGCATCTATTCAATTTCCAGTTTCTAGCCACTACAAAAAGGGCTGCCACAAACATTCTTGCACATGTGGGGCCCTTTCTAAAGGACTAATTTTAGTAGTAGTACTACATCTATATCATTTATTATATGAGAGAAATAAATATGCATTGTTTTTTAAAATTTGAATTATTTGATTTTTGTGAAATCTGTTAAGAAAAAAATCCCATACTCTTTTCTATTGATGACACTTCTAAAAGAGATCATAAAATGTTTTAGGCATGGTTATCACAGATATGACAACATTTATTTGGATGAAAAAATGCATTCATTTAATTAATTTTTATTAAGTATATATTATGGGCAGGCTTTTGTGATAGGCACTGGGGAAGACAGAAAAATTAGCTGAGAGGGGCAGCTAGATGGCGCAGTGGATAGAGTACCAGCCCTGAAGTCAGGAGGACCTGAGTTCAAATTTGGTCTCAGAAACTTAACATTCCCTAGTTGTGTGACTCTGGGCAAGTCACTTAACCCCAATTGTCTCAGCAAAAAAAAAGAAAAAAAATTTAGCTGAGATAGTCTTATAGAGCAGAGTTTCTTAAAACTTTTCCCACTAGTGACCCTTTTTTGATTGGGAAATTTTTCCCTAGGTATATAAGTACTAAAAATATGCATACACATCAAACATTTACTGACAATAAATCATAATTTCATGACCTCCTACCTACAGTTTCAAAACCCCTTATGGGGTTCTACCCACAGTTTAAAAATTGGAATCCTAGAGTATATAATCTTTGTTGAGGCAGGGGGGAATCAGATATGCACAAATATCTATAATACAAAATAATATATGATTAACGCACAAAGAAGGCGCAAAGTATTACAAAGTTGTGGGGAAAGGTTTTTTCTGCTGAAAACACCATAATTCTTTCAGTGATCCAGGTTCAAAACTTGGGGGTATGTTCAACTCTTGACTCTTTCTTATCCTTAATACTCAATCACCTGCTAAGTCCTATTTTATTAAACTTAGACAACATTACCAGAATATCTCTCTCCCTCCCCCACCCTCTCTCTGTTTTTCTTTCCATTTACATTCTTGTGTTCCTATTCCAAATCTTCATTATCTCTCTATTATAAAATGGCCCTCCTGATTCCAGCCTTTCTTTTTTCCAGTTAATACATCCTATATCTGCCAAAATAATATTACAAATATCTAGGTCTGGCCATATGACTTTCCTATTTAAAATACTTCAACACATCTCTAATGACTACAATATATAATATAAACCCAGTTGCTTGGCATTTATGCCCCTCTAGGATCTGACCCCAATTTACCTTTCCAGCCATTTCACATTATTCCCTTTATTATCATTCCTTTATGAATTCCATGTTCTACATATTACAGTCTTGCTGGTTGTTCTCTCATCTCATTCTACCACTGTGTATTAGAATAGGCCATTTACCCCTTATTTCTGGAATGTACTACTTCATTCCCAACTATTGAAGTCTTTACTTTTCTTCAAGGCCCCATTTAGATGCTCTCTTCTTCATGAATCCTTTCCCAATTCTAGCTGAAAGTATTTTTCTTTTTTTTTCTTTTTCTTTTTTTGCTGAGGCAATTGGGGTTAAGTGACTTGCCCAGGGTCACACAGCTAGGCAATGTTAAGTGTCTGAGACCAGATTTGAACTCAGGTCCTCCTGACTTCAGGGCTGGGGCTCTATCCACTGCATCACCTAGCTGCCCTGAAAGTATTTTTCTTAACGTAATTATCTTGATCTCTTTCTTTGCTTTCCTCACATTCCATGTTTTGAACATATGTTAAGTTCTACTTTAGATATTAATGAGTTTTTAGGGGAGTGCAGAGAGATGTCACCTTTACATAATACCTTGCATGTGGCAGGCATTTGAATAAATATTTGTTGAATGTCAAAGTACTCATCTACATGGTAATGTAAAACCCCAGGATATAGGTTGACTTGGTAATACCACATTCTCTCAATTTCACACATATCCTTTAGGCTTGCATGTTCTTCTTTCATCTTTTCTTTCTTTCCTTTCCTTTCCTTTCTTTCAATTTTCAAGGATGCTTTAGACTATAGTTTCTTAGAAAAAGTTCCCCAACAAGACGGGGATTGCCATGGTGATTCCCCTAGCTCAGGCATCTGTCAGCTCAGGGTTACTACCCAAACTCTCCCTGGGAGCACTCTTTCCTCTGTCTGCATCACTCCCTCTCCTTCCCCTCTCCAGACAGACAGCTATCATTCTGGATCAGGTAAATCTATGTGTAGTAAATGAGGGTCTTAGGGACAGTGTTTGGATCTGCAATTCATTAAAGTGATGAGCTTTCATTATGGTAACCCTTATTAAAAAACATTAGTAGCTCTTCTGTAATTTATAGTCAGAGGACCTGGTTGAGATCTTGATTATCTCATTTATGATCTTAATGATTAACCAGGCTAACCATTCGGGACCTCATTTTCATGCATGAAATGAAGGGGATAAACAAGATGACCTGGAAGGTCTCTTGTCATTCTAACTCTCTAAACTTATGATCCTGTGATATCTTATGATGCAAATGAAAACAACTCTGAGATACCACCTCACCCCTCTCAGATTAGTTAAGATCGATAAGAAAAAATAATAATAAATGTTGGAGGGGATGCAGGAAACTGGAACACTAATACATTGTGGGTGGCATTGTGAAATGATTTAACCATTCTGGAGAACAATCTGTAACTATGCCCAAAGATTATAAAATGTGCATGACCTTTGATCCAGCAGTATCTCTACTAGGTCTGTATTTCAAAAAGATCATAAAAAAGGGAAAAGGACCCACATATGCCAAAATGTCTGTAGCAGCTCTTTTTGTGGTAGCAAAGAATTGGAAAATGAGTATATGCCCTTCAACTGGTGAATGGCTGAGTAAGTTGCGGCATATGAAGGTAATGGATTATTATTGTTCTATAAAAATTGATGAACAAGCTGATTTTAGGAAGTCCTGAAAAGATTTACATGAACTGATGCTGAGCGAAATAAGCAAAAGGAGTACATTGCACACAACAGCAAGATAGTATGATGATCAACTCTGAAAGACTTGGTTCTTCTCAGTGCTTCAGTGATCCAAATAGACTTTGGACAGAAAATGCCATTTGCATTCAGAGACAGAAGTATGGAGACTCAGTATAAATCATCACATGGTATATTCACTTTTTTTCTTTTTCTTCTGTTTCTTTTCCTGTCATGGTTTTTCCCTTTTATTCTGATTTTCTCTCCCAACATGATTCATAAAGATATGTGTACTAAAAAAAATAATGTACATAGATAACCAGAAAAAAATAAAATAAAAAATTTTGAAATTCTTTCAAATGTTATTATAATATGATTTTCAGTGTTCTCATCATCTTGCTTATCCTCTTTTGGACATAAACACTTGTCAATGTGTTTCTTAGATGTGTTGCTCAGAAAATAAACCAGTATTACAGATGTAAATTGACCAGAACAAAGTACAGAATGGAGATATTCTCTCACCACATATGCTTCTATTTTAAAAAGTGACTGATATTTTTTTATTTTTATGTAGCTTAAATTATCAATATAATTTCACAACTCATTAAAAAGATCTGACACCATTTGAAATATTTAATACCTGAAGACTTTCTACCTCTGCAAAGGAGTGGGAATAGACAAATAATTATATCTATTCTTTATAATTTTACTACATTTTTTATTATTTTGTAGTGGTTGTCTCTTCCATTGACACTGTTATATTGTTTTCTTGTCTTTCCTTATTTCACTCTGTATCAGTCGATGGAAGCATTCCTATACTTTGTATTTATCATATCTATAATTTCTTACAGCACAGAAATATACCACTAAATTCATGTACCACAAAGAGAGCAGCTGTAAGTATTTTTGTGTATATAGGATCTTTTTCTTTCTTTGATTTCTCTTTGGGAATAGGCCTAATAATGGGTTAGCTGGGTATAGAAGATGTCCAATAACTGACAAATGACTAACAAGTGATAGTTTATGAGTGGGAAGGAGTACTATAAAAGTGATGGAACAAATGAAAAAAGAGATGATTTCAAAAAGAAAGATATTTGAATTGGTGAAGTAAAAAGAAATGAAGTAAAAGAAATAGAATAATTTAAACTATGACAACATTATAAAAATGAGCAGTTTTGAAGACTTTTATAAACTGAAGATGAAATGAGCAGAACTGGAACAATTTAAAAAATAATAACAATACAATAATAACAAACAACTCTGAAGTATATAAGAACTATGATCAACATATAAGGATCACTTATGAATTCCAGAGGATGAATGATGGCACATGTCTACTATACTGTAGACATAGGATAGATTTAGGGCACAGAATGAGACATCATTATTTTTGCAGATAGTCAATGAAGGAATTCGTTTTGATTTTTATGCATATACGTTACAAGAAAATAACTTTTTTTCCCAATGAGTGAGGAATGAGAGGTAAAGAAAATATAATTCTGATTAATTAAAAAATAGAGATGGCAGGGGAATGCTACAAATGTGAAATGTGGCATATACTTTTAGATGAAGACATTATAAGTTTTATGCAACTATTTTACTTTGTTACAAGAGACCTCTTCCAGAGTGAGAATAATGTATAAATGTGTATTAAATATAAAAAAATCTCCAAATCTTTAATAACATTTAAAAAATATACATTCATTGCAATTTGTTTAGCCATTCTTCTATCAATAGGTATCTATTTTTTTCCAAGAAGTGTTGCTATAAATATTTTGGTGTATATGTAAAAAATTATTAGGGCCTTTCTTGAGGATCATTGGAATCTAGCATTATAATCTCTGGGCCAAAAGATATGGATATTTTAGCCACTTCATGTGCATATTTCCAGAATTGTTGTACTTATTACCAGCTTTACCAACAATACATCAGTGTTCCTGTTATTTTATTATTTCAAAACTGATTATTTCCTTCTTTTATTATTTTTGACAATTTGCTGGGATGTGAGGTAAAACCTCAGAGTTTTTTGAAGTGCATTTGCCTTTTTTGAAATCTGGAGCATTCTTTCATAAGATTGTCAAGAATGGGCACTTCATCCTTTGCAAATAGTTTGTTCATGTCCTTTGATTTATTGCTTACTATAGGCCAGGCACTGTGCTAAGCAATGGGGACACAAATAGGAAAAAGAAAGACCATCCTTGCTCTCAAGAATCTCATAATTTAATAGAAGAAGACAATACATAGAAGGAAGGTAAAAAAGAGCATGGGGCAGCAAGAGGTTCTTGGCACAATGGCATGATGATCTCTGGAGTTGAAAGCCACTGATGAAAAGTAGAACTACCTGGAAAGTTCTGAGCCCAGAACACAAATAACAAAGAATACAAAAGAATTTTTGGGAGGAATTTATTTCTCTACCTTCCAGGTCTGCAACTGGGGGGAAAAGCAATTGAGGTGTTGAGTATCAAAAACTAAGTCAATCTGCATGGTGAAGAGATTTCAAGTAATCAGCCTATCTTGTGGGAGGCATGATGCTGCACAGAGTTGAAACGCTGACAGAAAATGGAAATGATAATTCAAAATGTAGACTGAGATATGTATATATGTATGTACATGGGAGAAATCTTGTTGGAAAAATTTTTGTGTCATTTTGCTATTCCAAATCACATTAAAAGAATAAATTATAAACAATAATTACATTCTATACATCTTTAAGCTACTTGTGAGGTGGCAATGAAGACATATATTTACATAAGCAATTCCTTGCCTCCTCAATTCTACTCCTCTAAATTCCTATCTTATGTCAAAGTTCACCTTGGGTGCCATTTTCTGAGTTATTCAAATAGAATCTCTCTTCTTAGATTAACTTTATTTATACACATATTGTATTCTCTGGCATCTCTCTAATAGAATGTTAACCCCTTGAATGGACAATTTGATTTTATCTTTGTATGTTTAATATTTATCACAGTAGATTTGTAATAATTATTTGCTGTAACTGCCAAACTTAATTCAGGGTTAAGGAATGAGCCTTGGAGAAGGCAGATAAGAAAAGAAATGTTAAAAAGTTAGCAAAACAGAAAAGGAATGGCTAGAAAGGTAAGAGATAGAAGATAATTATGTGCTTTTTCTTCCTCACCATATCATACTTACAACCCTACCACTCCTCTTAAACAAAAAGTCCCCAATATCTTCAGTCCAAGAAAGAGGCACTTGGCATAGTGCCTGGCACATAAGAGTTATTTAATAAATGCTTATTGATTTGTGTACTGATTAATTAACTTGCTCATATACAGGAGTAGTAAGGGCAGAATTGAATTTTTTCAACCATTCCACATTGCCTAGTTGTACCATCCTGGGAAAGGTACACTGTCAATGGAAAAGGTACTTTTAGAGAATGTAAAAAGTAGTTGGTTCCCAAAGTTAGATTAGTAGGTACCACATAAATACTAAGCTAAAAGGATTGTGAAATTAAGTTCCTCAACTTGTGAATCTAGGAGCTTTTTATTTAAGTTACATGTTCAAACAATAAATGGTAGGAATAGTCTACAAAAAGCTGTTAAATGTGTTAAATAAATGAAAATATTATAAAATAAATGATTTAAGCATTTAGCCCTCCTCAAATGTAGTGCACCCTTAAGGTCCTCTTATTTAAATGTCATTTCATAGCTATAATGTCAATGGTTCAAAAACTTGCTCACAAAAGAATGAAAAAATTACCAAAAAGTTCAAATGCTTTTACAAATGACCCTGAGTTAATTAGAAAAGTCTGCATCCTCAACATTCCCCTTCTCACGTGTCAGTTTTCATTAAATAAAAAAAAAATCTCCTTTCAAAGCTAACAAACACCATGGTTAACAAAACTGTTAAACTGGGATCAAGTGGACACATTCCTAAGTTTCTCTATGATGTCATACTGAGCAGCCTACAGCTGAACTTGTAAGAAGTAGGAATGATTTTTCAATATAAGAAGTATCTGATCTAATGCTAATTTTCTCTCTATAGGCTAACTGTGCTGGGAACAGGTGGCCCTGCTTTCAATTATGGAGGGCTAGCATGCCAGTGTGAGGCCTGGATTAGTTCACCTTCTCATGGGGAATTTGCCTTGGTTGGGAATGGATTTATTATGGCTTCACACATGGAATGGAGCTCATGTCAGCTGAGGGCAGTGACACATCATATGATTCAAATTAACCTGCTGTGGACTGTTCCACAGGGCTGCAAATGGGTATTAAAATGACGGCATTTTAAAAACAGCTTGAAAGAAACCATGATTGCTTAAGTACAATGGTTCCAATTTGTTCCAACTAATCTATCACCTGTTGGAGAGACGATTCTAGGAGGTTCTGGTAGCTGCTGTTTTCGAGGTTTCTTCCAACCAATGACCTTGCTAATGGAGATAACAGTTGCCTTTGGAGGGGTAGGAGAATGGACTTTAAGATGTTTCTTGATGTATAAGTTGGGGTCTGTCATTGGCTCTCATGGATTGTAAACAGGAAGTAAAAAAAAAAAGATGGCAAAGAAAAGGAAAGATCTTGGACTTTATTTCTTTGCTATTCTAATGAATGGTAAGCATAGCTTTCTTGTCACTGTTTAGGTAAAGTGATACTCGGAAAACAAATCCAAATGGCTAAATTCAAAAGCTACCACATTCATATTTTTACATGGGCATTTTAAAGTTCGGGAAATTAATTTTCCTTATTTCTAAAATGCCTTATGGCAAAAGACATAATACTTTGTCAATGATCTAAATGTTTTATAATAATGACAGACTAATATTTTCTATTTTAAAAAAAAATAATAATATGTACTTGGGTTGTGGGTGTGTTTTTTTTTTCCCCCTGAAGACATTTGGGGTTGAATATTTTGGTCAGGGTCACACAACTAGTATCTGAGGCCAGACTAACCTCAGGTAAATCTCTAGGGCTGGTACTCTATCCATTGTACCACCTAGCTGCCCCTGTGTACTTGTTTTTAAAGGACAACTATAAAGATTAGTGTTACAATTATCTTTACTCTTACAACTCTAGAGAAGGGAAAACTGAATTTTAGTGGTATATTATGATGCATTCATAGATTTATTATTCATTTATTGAAATTAGTTTAATTACAGGTTTAAGGACTGCCAAATATTTTATACATATATATGTATATGTACATATATACATACATATAAACTTATTATTCTTATAATTATGCTGTGTTATAGGTACTATTAGTATCTCTATTGTACAATTAAGTAAATGGGCAAAGAGAGACTAAGTGAAGTGACTTGCCTTGGATCACATAATTAGTGTTTTTTTATGATGGAATTAGAACTCAAGTCTTCACTCCAAGTCCCACATTACCTACTACATCACTGAGCTGCCTAATAATTTCAAGAAAATGTATTTGATAATGGATATTTAAAAATTATTAATTATAAATAGGAACATAGACTTTAATTCTACCTTCCTGGGAGCATGTAGTGTCAAGTATGGCTAAACTTAAGATCTATGGAGTAGATGAATAATGAAAATTACTCCTCTCAGTTTTCTATAATCAAAAATCTTGAAGAAATAGCATTCTTCTTTAATTGCCAAAAATGTATAAAACAGACAGTTCATGTGGCATGATATATACTAATATATCCTGTTGTTCCATTTAATTAGTGGTCTTCAAGTCTTACAGCTTGCTAAGGTTGTTTGATCTCTTAAGTTAATAGAGAAAGACAACCTGATTTCCTTAGTGGTGGGAGAATAAAATGATTCTACAAAACATCTACTTATCTCCTTTAGCTGACAAATTGCCAACAACAAGAAAGTTTTTGCCTAGATAGAAAATTCAAAAGGTTTCTAGACTTCCTGCTTTAGGATGTACATCCCACATTGCACACAATTAATATATATTTCAAAGAATTTACATGGAAAAAAATTTGCTTCAAAATATTTAAACTTTAAATAACAAATATTCACTAAATGCTATATTTGATTATTAACAAAAGTTTTGTAGAAAAAAATCATTCCATTTGGAACACTTAACTGAACACCAGATAATTTTGACTATATTAAGTTAAAAAGTTTTTGTACAAACAAAACTAATGCAGACAAAATTAGGAGGGAAACAATAAATTGGGAAATCATCTTTACATTTAAGGGTTATGATAAAGGCCTCACCTCTAAAATATATAAAGAATTGCCTCATATTTATAAGAATTCAAACCACTCTCCAATAGATAAATGGTCAAAGGATATGAACAGACAATTTTCACATGATGAAATTAAAACCATTTCTAGTCATATGAAAAGGGTGCTCCAAATCACTACTGATCAGAGAAATGCAAATTAAGACAACTCTGAGATACCACTACACACCTGTCAGATTGGCTAAAATGACAGGAAATGATAATAACGAATGTTGGCAGAGATGTGGGAAAACTGGGACACTGATACATTGTTGGTGGAACTGTGAACGGATCCAACCATTCTGGAGTGCAATTTGGAGCTATGCTCAAAAAGTTATCAAACTGTGCATACCATTTAACCCAGCAGTGTTTCTATTGGGCTTACATCCCAAAGAGGATCTTAAAAGAAGGAAAGGGCCCCGCAAGTGCAAGAATGTTTGTGGCAGCCCTTTTTGTAGTGGCTAGAAACTGGAAACTGAATGGATGCCCATCAATTGGAGAGTGGCTGAATAAATTATGGTATATGAATGTTATGGAATATTATTGTTCTGTGAGAAACGACAAGCAGGATGATTTCAGAGAGGCCTGGAGAGACTTGCATGAACTGATGCTGAGCAAAACGAGCAGAACCAGGAGATCAATATATACGACAACAACAATACTATATGATGATCAATTCTGATGGACGTGGCTCTCTTCAATAATGAAATGCTTCAAACCAGTTCCACTTGTTCAGTAAAGAAGGCCATATAAACCCAGAGAGAGGGACATGAGATACAGACTACAACAC
>JAJPUD010007997.1:0-60757 GCA_023553655.1 Myrmecobius fasciatus
CTAATGTTTTCTAGTAGTTTATATATCTCTAACTGGACAATGTTGTTTTTTTTTAATTCATAACTGACTCTTGTGACCCCAGTTGGGGTTTTCTTGGCAAAAATACTGGAGTGGTCTTCCATTTCCTTCTCCAGTTCATTTTACAGATGAAGAAACTAAAGCAAACAGGGCTAATGACTTGACAAAGGTCTACAGCTAGTAAGTATATGAGGCCATATTTGAACTCAGGAAGATGAGTCCATTCTGACTGCAGTCCTGGCAGTCTAGCTGCCAAATGGGACATTAGGAAGAAAACTATTACATTGCAGTAACTTTTCCAAATCTCACATTGGGCTTATGATAGGGATGAACAGTCCATAAAGTGTCTAAAAGTCCTTTTGTCTATGTTGTCTAGAGTCTTAATGTTTTGCCACAGTCTGGGTCACCCTATTCTAATTTTTTTTAGGATTACTCAATAGATAGGATGCATCATGGGAAGAAAATAAATAAAACAAGATATTTGAAAATTCATATGTTATCTCACATTTAGTATTCTATTCTGGGAGACAGTGTGATACTATGCAAAGACATTGGAGCCAAAGGAACTTGATTCAAATATTACTTTTTTTTAAAATAAACTCAGATTCAATGCCTTAGTTTTGTTTTCTGTAAAGTGAAAGGATTGGATTAGATGGTCTCTGAGGGACCCTACAGTTCTAGACCTAGGCTGAGAATCTCCCAGATATTAGCAGTAGTGATAATTCACAATAACAGCCATAGCATTTATATAATGCTTTAAAGTTTGCAAAATCCTTTATAAATAGGTCCTCATTTTATCTTCAGAACAACTTTGGGAGGTGGGTACTATTTTTATCCCCTATTTTATGGGAAAATAAAACAAGAAAGAGTTGAAACAACTTTCCTGAAGTCACACAGCTAAGAAGTGTCTGAGGCAGATTTTGAACTTGGATCTTCCCAAATCCAGGTCCACACCTACATATAAATTCTCTACTTCACTGATGTTGCTAATTGAGAAATGTTGCATAGTTTTCTTTCTTCCTTCTCTTTTGAAGTTGAAAATTTGTAATTTGCCCCATGTGTCTCAGGCCAGGCTCTATTTTCCTTTCATTTTGAAATCTAGAAATTATTTATCTTTGACAAGCGGCCATGGATCTGCCATCCAACTTATAGTTTGGGTTACTTTGTAAAGAGACCAGAGAGAGCATTCCAAAAATGTTTCTAGGCTGTGAGAATTCCTAAGGAAAGTTTTGAGGAGGAGGTCCTTGACTGCTATTTAGTCCCTGAATTTATTACCTTTCAACATGGCAGGATTTTTCTCTTTGACCTTTCCTTTTTCTGGTCAACCCCTTTTCCTTCATTAAAGCTTCATCTTTGTTGAATCCAGGCCCAGAGTTTCCAATCTGGCAGCTGCATCACATTAACGTCCCAATAACCTCAAGTCCTAGTCTCCTTCCCTGGACTTCTATGTGAAGAAAGGCTAAAGATGTCATCCTATGAGAGTATGGTCACAACCAGATAATTACAATTTGTGAGGTTTGGTTTGCATTGGATGAAGAATTGGTTTAGTTATAGAGATGAAAATCTTTGCTCATCAAACAGAACTCTAGACTAGGGACCAAAGTCTTTTCTGAATATATTCACCATTAGGGGCATCCTTTGTACGTCCCCTAGCAAATGCAATTCACTTCTCTATGTCATATACCCTGTGGGCATTAAGAAGTAATAATTTGCTCAGGGTAACACATCTAATGTTTCAGTCAGTATTTAAACTTCAGTCTTCTTGATTTTGAGATCAGTTCTCTATCCATTGTTCTATATTGCCACTCTTCAGTTTGAGAATGACATATCTGTTATTTATGGAAATATGTATAGAATTGTACACATTTAATATATATTGGATTATTTGCCATCAAGGGGAAGGGATGGGGGGATGAGAGGAAGAAAATGTTTTTTTCCTTTTTTTTAAATTAAAGCTTTTTATTGGCAAAACATATGTATAGGTTATTTTTCAACACTGACCCTTGCAAAGCTTTCTGTTCCAATTTTTTCTCTCCTCCTCCCCCCCTCCCCTAGATGGCAAGTAGTCAAATACATGTTAATTATGTTAAAATATATGACAAATCAAATATATGTATACATATTTATACAGTTATCTTGCTGTACAAGAAAAATTGGATTTACAAGAAACAAAATCTGCGAAGGAAAACAAAATGCCAGCAAACAACAACAGAAAGCATGAAAATGCTATGTTGTGGTCTACACTCAGATCCCACAGTCTTCTCTCTTCACTGAACAACTGGAACTGGTTTGAATCATCTCATTGTTGAAGAGAGCCATGTCCATCAGAATTGATCATCTTATAGTTTTGTTGTTGCTGTGTATAATGATCTCCTGATTCTGCTGATTTCACTCAGCATCAGTTCATGCAAGTCTCTCCAGGCCTCTCTAAAATCATCCTGCTAGTTGTTTCTTATAGAACAATAATATTCCATGACATTCATATACCATAATTTATTCAGTCATTCTCCAATTGATGGGCATCCATTCAGTTTCCGTTTCTAGCCACTACAAAAAGGGCTGCCACAAACATTCTTGCACATGTGGATCCCTTTCCCTTCTTTAAGATCTCTTTGGGATATAGGCCCAATAGAAACACTGCTGGGTCAAAGGGTATGCCCAGTTTGATAACTTTTTGAGCATGGTTCCAAATTGCTCTCCAGAATGGTTGGATCTGGGGAGGAAAAAAATTTGGAACACAAGGTTTTACCAGTGCGAATGTTGAAAATTATTTATGAATATGTTTTGAAAATATAAAGCTTTAATTAAAAAAAAGAAAATCCTATTTGTAAAATGGAATTCTTAGGATAGTAATTTTGTAAGAGGAGGGACCTTAGAAGTCATTTTGTCCACTCCCCCAAATTTTATACATACAGATTTTACAGTTAATTGACTTGTTCAAGATCATATTGGTATTAACTAAAACAGGCAAGATTTGAACTCAGTACCTTTGCTTCCAAATTCAGTGCTTGTCATATTGTCCCATACCACCATCTTACATGAACTATATTGTGTATAAAAACTCTGAGGGTCTTTATCCAAATTCCCATTCTCTTGAATGAGTCAAGACTCCAAGCAAGATAACATTTCCTTCCCCTATCTTCAGAACTCTAGGGATACTTCTGAGGTTTTTTATTTAAATGCTATCAGCTTGAACCCTAATTCTAGTGTAATCTCCCCCAAACAATCACTAGTTAGTGATCAATTTATCATTGATAATTTCCAGTGATGACTTCTCCAGTGTCCCTTAACAAATAATACTAATTAGCTTTCACAAAGGTTTCCAATAAGAAGATATAGTAAGGGAAGCCAGTATAGCAGAGTAGAGAGAAGCTCTCAGCTAAGCTCTCCCAACATTCCCTTCCAAACAACTTTAACACCTTAAATAAAATTCTGGAGTGGTGGAGCCAACAAGAGGTTGGGGTGAGACATTCTTACAGACCAACACAATTTAGGAGGTCAGAAAGAGAGATCTGTGACACAGGGGAAGAGGCTGACCCAGTGCCCATGTGGATGAAACAGTAATGACAGAAGCAGCAGCAGCTTTGATTGCCATCAGATCAGAGATGGTAAGGGGTCAAAAAGATCAGAAAGATTTTAGGATACCCTTTTAATACTGGGTGCAGAACAAGATGCTGTTTGACAACATCCCTTTTGGGTCACAGTTAAACGACAAAGAGAAACACTTAAGAGTCATGAGGGAGTGAGAGCCCTTAGAAGTATCACGTCTGTCTCTAAGGGATTAGGGAATTTAAGAACAGTATCATTTCTGGCTAAAGGAAAGAGAGGCCCCGAGGAGCAATATTGATTTCAATGCCAAGGAATTTGGGGTCCTTCCTGGTAAAGGACCAGAGTGTAGACCAAGAGAGTAGTGATCATACTTCTTCCCAGATCACACCAACTTGAAAAATACTGAAAATTTCCCAAACCCCAAAAGAAGCTCTGAAAATAGCAGTACAAAAAGCTTAATGCTTGAAATAGACCTATCCCCTCCAACCAGAAACAGATTCCAATTTTAGCATAAAATTCCAAATGAAGAAATAAAATGGAAAAATAAGCAAGCAGCAACAACAATAAAAGAATCTGACTATAAATGTCAGGGAATGATGTCAGGGAATATCAATTCACAAACTCAGAAGATAAGTCAAAACAGCTGCAAGCAAAGTTCTAAAGAAAAATGTGAATTGAACAAGCCTTATAAGAATTCCTATTTTTAAACTCAAATAAAGAAATGAAAAATTATGAAAAAAGTTAACAGTTTGGCAAAAGAGGCACAAAAAGCACTGAAGAAAATAACTTCTTAAAAACAGAATTGGTCACATTAAAATGGGTACAAAAATTTACTGATGAAAATAACTCCTTATAATTTTGATGTTACGTGTACAATGTTCTTCTGGTTTTGCTCACTTAAACACTGTAAGTTCATATTAAGCTTTCTCAAATTTTTCTAAAATCATGCTCCTCATCATTTTTTTTCTTTTTAAAAAATTATTTTTGCTTATTTTGTTAAATATTTCCTAATTACATGTAAAAGAGTTAGCTATTCTGATCAAGACAATGATTGGAGACAATTTCAAAGGATTCATGTTAAAAATGTTATTCACTTCTGTGGAAAGAAGTGATGAGCTCTGAATGCAAAATGAAGCTTACTTTTTTTTTTTTTTAACTTTGCTGAAGTAATTGGGGTAAAGTGACTTATCCAGGGTCACACAGCTACAAAGTGTTAAGTATTTGAGACCAGATTTGAACTCAGGTCTTTAGACTTGGTGCTCTTTCCACTGTGCCACATAGCTGCCCCTCTGAATTTTATTTTTAAAACTCTATTTTTCTTTAAATATTTTTGGTTCAAATTTTCTTTTGCAATATGGCCAATATGGAAATATGTTTTGCATTAATTCACAGGTATAATTGATAACAAATTGTTTGAATTCTTTAGGGGAGAGAAGGGACAAGAGAGAAGAAGAGAATTTGGAATTAAAAAAAAGAATTACATTTTTTACATGTCATTGGGAATTATTTAAATAAATACAATAAAAATACATTATAAAAATAACATATAATAAGAGCAGAAATAGAAAGCATTCTTATTAGCAAAGGTCATGCTATCTCCTATACCACCTTAGATCTTGGGAAGAATAGGTTCAAACATAAAGCATTTGCTATTTAAGTATTCACTCCACCAAGTTCACTTCAAAATGGAAATGAAATTGATGAATGAAGTTGAGCATCTTGGCTACTGGATCTGATTCATTCCTGGGCTGGGTCTCAAGTTGGTCTCAGGACTTCAGCGACTGCAAACAGTGGCATGGACTTTTATTCCCAGATTTCTGGAAATTTTCTTGTCATTTCAAATCTCACAGGATTACAAACTTATCTATTATATCTCCAGTACTCTTTCATACAAGGCAGGAAAAAACCAGATATAACAGGGACAGAAGCGTAGGGCTTCGGGTGAAAGCATTTTACTTTCCAATAACCCCATGAGTTGTATATAATACAAATATTAAATATCATCCCAGAGAGATGAGGGAACTGAGGATCAAGGAGGGAAGGTGTCTTGTCCATGGTCACACAGTTAGTAAGTGTCAAAGTTTTACATAGGACTCTTGGGTAGAGTAAACCTTGTAAGGTCCTTTTACCCAATTGGATTTAGTCCTGAGTTTAAGATGGCTCATTCTAGGCACCTCATTGTGTGAATTCTCCAAATTCCTTCCAATAGGACTGGAAATTTTTTTTTTGCCTTTGGGCTACCTGGAAATATTCCAGGAATTGCTTTTCCTTCAGCCCTTTTTAAACCTATAGTTTAGCATCAGTTTGGCTTATCCAGAAGGAATTTTATATCTTTCAGTGAAAATAAAAGAGAGAATTATATTTTTTTTCTAACCTCAAAAATGATGTGGTTAGACTTTGAGAAGGTTTAGGTCAGTTCTTATTTTTCTGAGCCAGTTTTCCCATTATTCACTTGTTAAAAATCCTTTTAATGAAATAATTGGAATGATTTTATCCACAGAGAAATCTATGCTCTGGAAGCCAGGAATTGCCAGTTCCCAGGGAATTTACTTAGTAAATCCAGTTCTGTCTATCAGAGTGAGGATGAGAAAGTAGTCACAAGACTTAGACTTGAATCCTAGCCTGCCTACTTGTGAACTGTAGGATCTTGGAAATTAATTTTCTAAACTTCATTTGCCTCATTTATTAAGTAAGGGTATTGTTTGAGATAATTACTAAATTCCCTTCAAGCTCTGACATTTTATGATTTCATGATTATGTAACTCCTATCCTCCATTCATGGCTTTATTCAAAGTGGGAGAATGTCTTTCCTACTTTATGCAGTCCTCAATGGGGGCATAGACAGGGCTTTTGGGTAGGAGCATACAAATGATTCTTCTTATACAGAACACAGATCTGTTTGGTGTACTCTGGAACAAGATTTTGTTACAGTACTTTCTAATGTATTATCAATGTCTTAATAGGATGCTTTTGACCCTCCACCCATAAAACATGAGCCATGAATGGTAGTGATGAGCTTAGGTGATCCATGTTATAATGAGGAGCATCATAGCAAAATGGAAAGAATATTGGAATTGGAGTCAAGAATACCAGAACTTGGTAATCACTCTTTTGTAATGAGGTTGGCTAATTGTTCTTTCTGGTTATATACTTCTCTGATGAGCTCCATCATAAAGCCTCATTTGTAATGTGTTTTAGCCTGCTCACAACGACAATGAGTCCCTTCATTACCCTTTGGATTATCTCCAGCCTTAATTCTTTTGAGACAGTGATATGCTGTGATTCACAGCTGTATGAAATTTTGGTGAGGAAAAGTAAAGATTTTTGTTTCTAGGAGATCACTGGAGTGAGTGGGGGAATTGTGAGACTTCTTAACAGCAATACAGTCAGCTCACCTCTTACTACTCAATTCTGAGCCCAGTTCAGTGTCTGTTTGCCATGTCTCTTCAGTAAAGAGACATTGAGGTATGAGATACATGGATAATATAATTTGGCCAGAGGCATTTTTCATTCATTTTGTTTTTCCTCTGTGGACAGCCATTTGAGCGATTACAGAACTCCTTGAAGAAGCTCTGCAATGTTCCATGGCTTAACCGTGATCAGCACAATGTCATCCCATAGATGTGGGCTCTCCTTCTGTATGTAATCCTTCTTCAGTCTGTGCTCCATTTAGGACATCCTCCATGACAATGGCGAGCAGACATCTCAAATTGACAACAATTTGGGAGTAAGCAATAACCGCCACTGTTGCATCTTTCAAGGAATCTTAGATAATTTTGACATATGGTTGAAAGATAATTTGTGGGAGAAGAATTTTGAAGGTAGAATTTTTTCTTTCCCAAATAAAATGTTTTCTAGTTAAAAAGAAAGATAAAAACATTAGGATCATCAGTTTTCTACAATTTAAGTCAATTGTGTGACTGTAATGGTGTGCTCTACTATAGGATATTATTTGTAAAGTCTTCTTTTCCCTTCTCATAATTTTATTAATGCCCTCGTGTATATATACATATATATATATATATATGTGTGTGTGTGTGTGTGTGTGTGTGTGTGTGTGTGTGTATTATAGAGATTATTCTCATGATATTTCTACAACACTTTTTGGGGAGAGGATAGGTAATGATAAGGTCTGGGTTTTTTTTTCTGCGCTTTTGGTACTTTCTCTTTTTCCCCACAGCTACCCTGAGAATTCCCTTATGGCCCTTAAAATGATGTTGCCAATGCGTTGGATCTCTACTTTGTGTCCTTAGTAGTCCAGATGCTTTCCCATCCTTTGTTTTCTTGTGTGTCATTTTCTTCCAGTAATTTCTTTTTATTGTTGTAAACACAAGTATTAATAGACATCAACATTTTTAGTACAAAAAAGAACAGAAAAAAGAATATTGCACTTGACAACTTGAATCTCTGTTACAAACAACTTGTTCTATAAGTAGCGTTTTCACTTTCTCAAACAGCTCATTTGGGCTGTCTGTGTTTCTATTTAAAGATAGGGAGCAGCTCCTCCCCACCTTCATTCAAGGTTTAGCTTAGGTGACCTCCTACAGGACATCTTTAGTGATACCTATAGCTTTTAGTCCCTTTTCATATGATATTGTTTTCACTTAGTTGAGTATGTTTCATCTATCCTCATATCCTCCTTTCTTACAATATAATATAATCACCTTCAGCTTATGGTCTGCCTCATCTATTTGTCTTTATATCTCCTAGCACAGTGTGTTATAATAAGTACTTAATAAATGTTGAATTAAACAAGTTTATATATTACTGGAGGAGTAAGTTAAATAGAAAGCTTTACAACACCCAGTTATTTTTGCTATTTTTGTTGGGAATCAGACGAGACATGAAGTTTACAAGAATGTGTCTTCATGTGGCATAAAATACACTATTCCCTCCTTCCTCCTTAAGTGAACCAGCCATAAAATAAAGGTGAGGAATAACAAATAGGCAGTCCAAATGCTGCAATGTTATCCATGAAATATGGGGGAAAACAGAATGTCCTGTTGTTGTTTTTATTTTGCATTTTATTTTTTCTCATTTTTTTCTTTTTGATTTGATTTCTCTTGTGCAGCAAGATAGTTATATAAATATGTATGCATATATTGGATTTAACATATATTTCTACCATGTTTAACATATATTGTATTACTTATCTAGGGGAGGATGTGGGAGGAAAGGGGGAAAATTTGGAACACAAGGTTTTGCAAGGGTTAATATTGAAAAATTATCCATGCATATGTTTTGAAAATTAAAAAGCTTTAATAAAAAAGAATATGTCTTGAGACATAACTAATAACTAAAATATTCTCTCTATTAAATCACTTTTTAAAAAATTCTGAATTTGTGGAATGTTAGGTTCACAGGACAAAATCATCAATAACTATAGTAATCTAATGTTTGACAAACGCAAAGACACCAGCTTTTGGGATAAGAACTCATTATTTGACAAAAACTGCTGGGAAAATTGGAAACTAGTATGGAAGAAACTAGGTATTGACCCACATTTAACACCATATACCAAGATAAGGTCGAAATGGTTCATGATCTAGACATGAAGAGTGATATTATAAACAAATTAAAAGAACATAGGATAGTTTACCTTTCAGAGCTGTGGAAGAGGAAAGAATTTGTGACCAAAGAAGAAATGGAGATATTATTGATCACAAAATAGATAATTTTGATTATATTAAGTTAAAAAGTTTTTGTACAAACAAAACTAATGCAGACAAGATTAGAAGGGAAGCAATAAACTGGGAAAACATTTTTACATTCAAAGGTTCTGATAAAGGCCTCATTTCTAAAATATATAGAGAATCGACTCAAATTTATAAGAATTCAAGCCATTCTCCAGTTGATAAATGGTCAAAGGTTATGAACAGACAATTTTCAGATGAAGAAATTGAAACTATTTCTAGTCATATGAAAAGGTGCTCTAAATCACTATTGATCAGAGAAATGCAAATTTAGACAACTCTGAGATACCACTACATACCTCTCAGAGTGGCTAAGATGACAGGAAAAGATAATGATGAATGTTGGAGGGGATGTAAGAAAACTGGGACACTAATACATTGTTGGTGGAACTATGAACTGATCCAACCATTCTGGAGAGAAATTTGGAACTATGCCCAAAGAGTTATCAAACTGTGCATACCCTTTGATCCAGCAGTGTTTCTACTAGGCTTATTTCCCAAAGAGATCTTAAAGAAGGGAAAGGGATTCACATGTGCAAAAATGTTTGTGGCAGCCCTTTTTGTAATGGCAAGAAACTGGAAACTGAGTGGATGCTCTTCATTTGGAGAATGGCTGAATAAGTTATGGAATATGAATGTTATGGAATATTATTGTTGTATAAGAAATGACCAGCAAGATGATTTCAGAGAGGCCTGGAGAGACTTATATGAACTGATGCTGAGTGAAATGCACAGAACCAGGAAATCATTATACACTGCAACAACAAGATTATAGGATGACCAATTCTGATGGAATTGGCTCTTGTCAACAATGAGATGATTCAGACCAGTTCCAATGATCTTGAGATGAAAAGAGCCATCTACACTCAGAGAGAAGACTGTGGAAACTGAGTGTGGTTCACAACAGAGCATATTCACTTTTTTTGTTGTTATTTGCTTGCATTTTATTTTCTTTCTCATTTTTTCTGGTTTGATTTGATTTTTCTTGTGCAGCACGATAATTGTATAAATATATATATGCATATGTTGGATTTAACATATATTTCTACCATGTTTAACATATATTGGACTACTTGCCATCTGGGGGGGAATTAGAACACAAGGTTTTGCAAAGGTTAATGTCGAAGAATTATCCATGCATATGTTTTGAAAAATAAAAGGCTTTAATAAAAAATATGAACTTAAGAAATAAAACAAGCATTTCCACAACAAAAAGAATCAAAAAAAAGTTTGTATAAAAATTGCAAATAGATTATATACAACTTGCTTTTCCTTTTAAATGTACGATAAAATTAACACGTAATTTTCTTTTTCCCCTCTCTGATTAAATGCAAATATGTGTTTATGTGTCTATTAGGTATACATATACAAATATGTATATGAAAGTTTAAACCATACCATAAATACTTCTATTTATCAGTTCTTTCTCAGGATACAGATAATGTCTTCCTAGATATATTCTTAGATAGAGAAAATAACAAGATAATTTTCAGGGTCTGGGGTTTGGGGAGCTTTGTTAAGTTGGAGGAGGAATTGGGGAAGTACTGGTGGATAGCATTTCTTATAGCACTGTAGTATTCTATTACAACCATATACCACAAATTGTTCAACCATCCTCCAACTGATGGACATCCCTGCAATTTCCAATTCTTTACTACCACAAAGAGAGCTGCTACAAATATTTGAGAACACTTAGGTTCTTTTCCTTTCTCTCTAATCATTTTGGGAAACAGCTCTAATAGTGGTATTGCTGGGTCAAAGGATAGAAGTAGTTTTTATAACTCTTTTGGCATAATTTCAAAATTTTCTCCTATTAAATTATTTTTAACATATACCTGGGTAAACTGAATTGTGTAGGTGTGTAATCCCTTCTTTGCCTTCCTTTCTCCTCCTTTTTAAAAAAAATTCCAACTTCCCTTTCTCCTCTCATTGTGTCCCTTTTGTTTTCTTTTGTTTTCTCTTTTTCTTTCCCATCTATTCTCTTTCAATTCCTCCTCTTTTCTTCTTTTCTTCTTTCCTTTCTTTTATATTTCTCTTTTCTTCTTCTTTTTTCTCTTCTTTCTTTTTCTACCAGTCTTCACTAGGTTTCAAAGAGGACCTATTCTGACAATACTAGATAAGCCAGTTATGAAACTGTGTTTAAAATATCTACATTTTCAGGAAATTAGATCAATACCTAAAATGAGGTATGCATGATAAAAGAACAATCAAACTTATATCTATCCTTTTATTTTTCATGGCATAAAAAGAAAGATATGACTTAAGAATTTTGAGGAAACTGAACTTCTTTGTCAGAAATGGAAAAATGAGGATTGCAGATGTTTTCTTAAAATGTGATCTTGAGCATAGTTGTATCCAAAGAAAGTAGATTTTGTGATTCAATTTCTGGGTGGTTCAAGGCATGCATTTGGCATTGGAAAGAATTTGGCATAGTATAATATGGACTCATGATAAAAATAAGTATCTCCAGACCTCCTACAACATTATATAGTTGTCAGTACTGGCAACCAAAGAGGTTCCCCTGGGAGCATATTACTTGGCTGTGAAAAAGGGTTAAAAGACTTGCCCAAAACTCACAAAAAGCCATTGAATCATTAACCATTTGGGAATGGATATTAGATGTGTTGATGACCAAAATAAATTTGATTTATATTTTGGTTGAACTGCCGTACTATTTAAAGAATAGAAATAAAGGTAAAACTGGTAAGTAAACTCCTTAATGATAATGGCCCTAATTTTAAAGTTAGCTTTTTTGTGAGGAATAGTCCCTGAAAGCCTTTTTGTTTTTAAGATATTTTATTTTTAGACACAAATTATTTTTTTTTCAATTAGCAAGATTCCACCATCCCTCTCTGTTATCCAAGTCCTCTACTGAGAAAGAAAGAAAAATAAAATCTTGATTACAGACACATATAGTTAAGCAAAATAAATTTTTCTGTTGCCCATGTCAAAAAATGCCTATTTTTTACACTTTGAGTGCTTCATCTTCACCTGTCAAAAGGTGAGTAGCATATTTTATCATGAATCCTCTGAAATTATCATTGATCATTTTGATGATGAGCTCCTAAGTTTTTCAAAGTTGTTTGTCTTTACAGTAATATTATCATTGTATACATTGTTGTCCTAGTTTTTATCACTTCATTCAGCATCCATTCGTAAGAGTCTTCCTAGGTTTCTCTGAAAAAATTCTCTTCATTTTTTACCATACAATAGTATTTCATTATATTTTTATACTATAACTTGTTTATCTATTCTTCAATTGATGAAGACATTTCCCAATCCCATTTCTAAATCTTTGCTTCTGTAAAAGAGATATATGTAATTCTTTATTTGTCTGTTTTATTTAGTTTGTCTGTTTTACTTAGGACTAATTCCTCCCTTAACCGATTCTTCCTCTTATTCTCTTCTTTTCTTTTTCCCTGCTACATATTTCTATATCTAACTCATTGTGTGTGTGTGTGTACTTGAATATATGTATGTATAAGTTAAGTGCATATTCTTCCATTCTTTGACCAGTTCATATGAGAGTGAAATTCAAGAATTAGCTACTCTTGTTTGTATAGACTTCTACTTGATTATATGAGACAGTTTTCTCTCTCACTCTTTCAGTGTATTCTTCTCTTCCTTTCCTAATTTTTAAAAATGTTAAGATCTTTGCTACATAACACAATCTCTCCAAGGCCTTTTGTTTAATTAGATATTCTCTATGACCTCTGATCATATCAGGGTTGATAGGATGCATTCACGTGTGCACGCATACACAACCCATACCCATACACTGATACATATATACATAAATATATATATGTGTGTATATATATGTATGCATATATATGTGTATATATGTATGTATGTATATGTGCTTTCCCACATTAGAATGTAAAATCTACTATTGTTTAGTCCCTTATATTTGTTCATTTGTGTTTTTTTTTTTCTTTTTCTTTCTTGACTCCTGTGTTTGTACTTCAAAATTTCTACACAGCTCTGGTCTTTTCAGCAGGCTTGCTTGGAAGTCCTCTATTTCATAAAGTCCATTATTCCTCCCTTTGGATCATATTCACTTTTGCTGGGTAAATCATTTTTGGTTGCAAACTTATTTATTTTTCCTTCTGAGATATTGTATTCCAAAATTTCCATTCCTTTATAGTAATGCTAAATAGAATGTAATTTTGATGGTGGCTTCTTAGTATTTAAATTCTTTTTCACCCACCTGGTTTCTTGCATCATTCCCTCCCCCCAGTTTTAATATAGAAGCTCTGAAATTTGGCAATAAAATTTTGGCTGTAATGTTAATGGGAGTCTTACTTTTGAGATTTCTTTTAGGAGGTAACAGGCAGGTTCTTTTTATTTTCACTTTGATCTCTGATTCTAAGAAATCTGGGTGGTTTTCTTTTATTATTTCTTGGAATATGATATCTAGATTTTTTTTTTGAGTTTAAGGATTTTAGATAGCACCATGATTTTTTAATTATCTTTCCTTGTTATATGTTCAGATCACTTGCTTTTGATATGAGGTATCTTATACTTTCCTCTAATTTTTCAAACTTTTGTCTTTGTTTTAATATTTCTTGTTGTCTCATGGACTTATTAATTTCTAATTGGTTCATTCTAATTTTCAGGCAATTTGTTGCTTGGCAAAATTTTGTACCCCATGTGACAAGTTACAAATGCCTTTTTCATTTTTTTTCTCTTCCATGGATCTTACTTCTTTTCCTTTTTCCCCCTTCTAGTATTGTCATTTCATTTGAATTTATGCCTGTTATGGTATTTTTTTTTTTTGGTTAGGCTTTGATTGTAGATGTTTTAGGGCCCTTCTCTTATACTGGGTTTGTGTCTTGAATAATACTGTCATCAGAAAGGCTTTTTATGATGGAAATCCATTTATGCTAACATTCTTCTAACATATTTCCTGACCTCAGAGTTTATGTTAGAGTCAGGTCCTATACTCTTTTAGAGGGAATATCTGATCTGATTTTACCACTGTTTTCTTGGATTAATAAATGCTCCATAATCCTAGGCTCTCAGTGACAATTAATACTACAATAATTTTTTGCACTTCTAAATTAATCTAATTCAAGGTAAGTTTTGATTTCTGATCTCATAGTCATACAACTTTCTGACCTGAATTTGCACCTGAGTTACAGGTCTATGGACTTTCATCATTGGAAGTTTCAACAAACTGTTGTTGGATTTAACCACTATTAGCCAGTGGAAAATGTTGGCTAGTTTAGAATTACAGCATTATGGATCTCTCTTTGTTTTGGTATTCCTGCTCTGACTATTCTTCTGCAGATTAGATTAAAAGTTAGAACTGAAACCCAGCTTCATTCTTGGGGTTGGTGTTCCCTAGCTTTTATTTGCTTCTGAACTTCTTCTTGGCAGTTACATATTCCAGGATTCATTACCACCCATTCCCATGGAATACTATTCCTTAGACACAAGTCTCTCTCTCTCAGTCTGCACTGGATCTATGAGCTGGAACTGAAAAGTGACTGTTACAGATCTATTTGGAGGAGTTATGGGGGAGAAGGAGATTGTTTTTCTTCTTGCTACTCTGACTCTGCAAAATGGTTTGTTCTTGAATTTGTTGTTCTTTAAAAAATTGAACATAAAATAATATGTTCCTGTAAATTGTCAGAAACTGTCAAGGCATCTGGGTGTCAATTCCTATAGCACTCTGTTTCTGTCCCCATGGTGACATCTTATATACTTATCTAGCAATATTTTCCAATCATCCCATTGATTGACTGCCATATGCTTAAAGCACAAGAGTATTTTGCCATATTCATATACCACAATTTGTTCAATTATTCCCCAATTGATGGGTTTCCTTTTAGTATCCATGTTTTGTTTTATTGCCATCACAAAAAGAGTTGCTATAAACATTCTTTTTATCCCCAGTAACTAATACTGTTACATAAACTGCAGTTATTTTCATGACAGTTTTTTGGTGAAAACTAGTCAAATATCCCATGAAATAGAGTAAAAAAAAAGGTAAAATTTGCTCAAATACTGGTCCAGATGAGTTCTGAAAGCATGAATCCTACAAATGAAGCCCTCGGATGGTTTGGCAAACTTCATTCTGTTGACTAGATGGAATCTTGGGGACTGCACTGGCTTAGTTTTTTCTTCCCAAATCAGGAACTTTGGGCCTGGTCTCTATCAGGAAGATCTATATTGTCTTTTGACTTTTAAATGTAAATTGTAGGCTCTGAGACTAGGAGCACAGAGCACTTTTAGTTACCTATCCTAACCATAAATTATAGCATAGAACTTTGAAATCTGATGCATTCTGGCCTGTCTGCCTTCACTTTGACCTTTTCTTTTAAAAACAATAGAGAAAGGGTGCTTAGTGATAAATTTTCCAAATAGGAAAACATTGGAAAATAATTTGATTAGTGTTTAGAAATAAATTTCTACTGTTCATGGTTCTTAGTATGTGGATGGTTAAATCTTATGGGTTCCTAAAGAGAATGGGACACAGTGAAGAGAATGCTGGTTTTAAGTTAAGAAGACCAGAGTTCAAATGTGGCCTCAGACACTTACCAGCAGTGGGACTTCAGGCAAGTTACTTATCCTTTATCTGCCTCAGTTTCCTCAAATGTAAGATGGGATAACAGTACCTACTTCTTAAATTAGATAATATTTTTAAAAGCACTTAGCACAGTACTACATACTTAATAAATGCTTATTTCTTCCCTTTCCTACTGCTTCCTTTCTCCCTCTCTTTCCATTTCTCTCATTTTTCTTTCCTCTCTCCCTCCCTTCCTCCCCACCTCCATTCTTCCCCTCCTCTCTCCTTCCCTCTTTCCTTCTCTCCTTCTCTCCCTCTTTCTTTTCTTCCCTCTCTCCTTCCCTCCCTTCCTTCCTTTCTTCCTTCTCTTCATCTTTCCTTTCCTTCCTCCCTTCCTTCCTTCCTTCCTTCCTTCCTTCCTTCCTTCCTTCCTTCCTCCCTTCCTTCCTTCCTTTATAGAATTAAGAGCTGGCCAAATGAAAGAACTGAGACCCAAAAAAGTAAAAGGAATCTACTTGTTCCTTCACTTTTGTTTTTTAGTGTGTGAGTGAGAACTATCACATTTTGGGAAATATCCTGATCCACCAGAGGGTGACAGTGGACAAGAGAGCAGGCAAAACTTAAAATGTCAGACACGAATTTAGTGACGGTAATTATTCTTAAAAAAAAAAAAAAAAAAAAAACCAAACCAAGCCAAACAAGTTTTTGTTGGAGGTAGAATTTTGAAATTATTGTCTAAAATTAAATTTTTATATGGGTAGTGGGATTCAATTATTCTTGCTATTCTTCTTTCTCATTAATATAGATAATGAAGATTTGGCTTTACTTGCTTGAATTTTGGTGTCGTCATTTCCAAAACAGGCAGAGCTGATTGAATTTAGAACTAATGAATCTTGAGCCTTCTAGATCATTCCTGAGTCCTGCTGGCATGTTGGTTATAGCAGCTGTCTTGGGGAAATCCTTTCCAATTCTATCCTCTCCCAAGAGCAAAGCAAAATAGGCATCTTTCTCCTTCTATTCCTTCTATTCCTTTGCCCCCTTTCCATAGACATGCACAGAGGGGTCCATGCTCTGATGCACTCTGACAGAAACAGTGAATCAAAGTTGGGGCAGATCTTGGCAACCTTTATTTTATAGATGAAGAAAAGTAGACACAAGAAAGCAAAATGAATTATCCAAGATCATAGTGGAAGTTCCAGAGGTAGAATCAGCACCAAGAACATCTGACTACAAACTCTTAAATTTGATGTTTCTGTTTGCTCTTAAATTTGATGCTTCTGTTTTCTGATTGGAGTCTTTTAATCTGAAATATTCCCAAAGGGAACAATGAATTCACTGGCGCGATGTGAGAACAGAGCCTCAGGGTGGCACTTGGCCACATAGGCTCATTCCTCTTGCATCCCATAACATGGGAGGTGATCTGCCAGTTTCATTCCCCTCTGGGTTTGTCTTCAGTGCCCAAGACCTCCTCTCTGGAATTTCACCTTTTTCTTCCAAAATGCTACTATTTAGAAAAAGGTATTGAGTGTGCTAGGACTGACCTTTGATTTCCTATATATAAATTATTAAAAATATTGAAACTAGGCAATTTCACTCTGGATGTTCTGATGAGCATCAAAGTGAGTCTACTACATTTGGAAACATGTTAGATTTTATTGGTGACTTAGAGATGAAGTGATTTTTTTTTCTGTCACAGACATTTAATGAAGCTTACAGATTTTTAAAAGAGATAACTACTTTTTAATTTGTCATTTAGTGATACCTCCAAGTTCTTATGCATGATTTTTAAAAATTGTAACAACTGAGTTTCTAATAATTTATACATAATGTACTTTTTTATGTTAAAAATGGTAAAAAATATATGTAAATCAAATATAGGCATACATATTTATACAATTATCCTGATGCACAAGAAAAATCTGATCAAAAAGGAAGAAAAATGAGAAAGAAAATAAAATTCCATCAAACAACAAACAGAAACAAAACTATATGTTGTGATCCATATTCAGTTCTCTCTCTGGGTGTAGATGGCTCTCATCATCATAGATCATTGGAACTGGCCTGAATCAACTTATTGTTGAGAAGAGCCACATCCATCAAAATTGATTATTATATAATCTTATTGTTGCTGTGTATAATGATCTCCTGGTTCTGCTCATTTCACTTAGCAGCAATTCCTATAAGTCTTTCCAGGTCTCTCTGGAACCATCCTGCTGATCATTTCTTACACAACAATAATATTCCATAACACAAAACTTTTCATAAATAACATACTTTTCATATATTGTTGTTGCTCAGTTGTGTTCAAGTCTTTGTGAACACATTTGGACATTTCTTGACAAATACACTAGAGTAGTTTGCCATTCCTTTTCTATCTTATTTTTTTTAATGGATAAGGAAACAGGAGCAAACGGGATTAAGTGACTTGTCCAGGATCACACAGTTAGTAAGCATCTGAGACCACATCTGAACTCAGGTTTTCCTGATCCCAAACTTGGTACTCTCTATACTGTATCATTGTGCTACCCATAATAGATGATATACTTGCATATATTGTGACAAGAGGAATCAGAGGCCTTGGGTTCAAATTCTGACAATATCTATACGATCCTGTTCAACTCACTCTGGTATTATTCTCATTTTATAGTTGAGGAAATTGAGGCAAATAGAGGTTAAGTGAAGTAAGTGTCTGAGGTTGAATTTGAACTCAGATTTTCTTGACTCCAGGTCCAGACTGTAAAATGGAGATAAGAATAACATTTACTTCATAGGACTTTTATGAGCATCAAATGAAATAGAATACATTAAATGCTTTGTAAATCAAGCCTTATACAAATACCATTATTATTCAAAGACAACTTTACAATCTGAGAGGTTGACAAAATAAGGTGATTGGTTAAACAAATAACTTAAGGTATCAGCAACAATAAAACTATAATTCTGCCTTAAATTGTGGGAGACTCATTTCTTAGTCTTGATGGTGACCTCTTCATAGAAAAGCCTTTAATTGTTATGTTGGTTCCTATACTTATTTTTTTGGCAATCAAATTAACGACTTCCTTTTCCTTTAAAGTAAATCTATGTCACTAGGTAACTCAGCTAGCATTGGTCAAGAAAGATCGATACAAAATGGGTCCAGTTACAACACATGGGTAGGTCATAAGATCTTATTTTTGGAAAGGGTCTTAGAGATGATATGGTTGAATCTCTTATTTAGGGGTACATGAGTAATGTTTAACAGTTGACTCTGTTGGAAAAAATGTTCTTAGGACACACTTTTAAGTTTAATTTGCTTTGTTAACATTTACTGCACCTCTTTCTTAAGTCTAGACAATCTATAACATAATAAATTAAGCCCTGATTTGAAGTGTTTGCTGATTTCTAAGATGTAAATGCTTACACTGAAATTTTAACAATTGACTCCCTCAAACTGGCCTTCTTCTAGGAATATTTCTCAATCATCCCGTTGATTGGCCTCAGATCTTCAAAGTGACATATTTTCCTTTCCCTTCCCATAATCCTGAACAACAACAACAAACAACCTAGATTTTTATTGATATCTTTTGTCTTTTTACATTGCCAAAATTCCCCCTCAGCATTCTTGCAATTCCTTCCCAGAAAACTATTCCTTCTAACAAAGAATTTGTTTAAAAAGAAAAAAGAGAAAAAAATCAGTAAAATTAATCAATACATTGAAAAATATTTGATTTATTAACTGTTTTGCATTTCTGTCTCCACTCCTTCACTCCACACTCCTAACCTCTGCAAAAGAATGGGTATGGGTCTTCTTGTTTTATCTTTGAATTTCATAACATTCATTTTTGATTGTTTTGCGATTGTTGCTTTTTCTATTTAGATTGTTGTAATCATTTTTTGTATTAGTTTTTTGTCTTTGTTTCATTTTGCATCCCTCACATAAGTCTGGAAACATGGAAACATGCTTCTCTATATTCATGATCTTTGTATTTTCTTAGAGCATGGTAACATTCCATTTCATCCATATACTACAACTTGTTTAGTTATCACATGTACCATAACTTTTTAGCCAATAGATGAACAAATACTGATTTCAGTTATTTGTTACCACAAGAAGTGTTACTATAACTATTTTTTATGGTGTGTATATGGCTTTCTTCATTACTGAACAACTGGAACTGGTTTGAAACATCTCAATGTTAAAGAGAATCATATCCTTCAGAATTGATCATCATGTAGTCTTGTTGCCGTGTATAATGATCTCCTGGTTCTGCTCATTTCACTTAGCATAAGTTCATGCAAGTCTCTCCAGGCCTCTCTGAAATCATGCTGCTGGTTGTTTCTTACAGAATAATAATATTCCATGACATTCATATTTGGTTGGGTTTTAAAAGACATTAGGAAATCAATGAAGCAGAGGTGAAAAGGGAGAGCATTTCAAGTATGGGATGAAACTGTATCCCTTCTTATACTTAAAAAAAAATTAAATGAAGTTGTGTCTCTCACTAGGTCATGGCCATTTAACTGTTAATCATGCAATTGTCTTGACCTAGCTACAAAAAAGGTATCTTTGTGTATTGAAAGAACAAGCCTTTCCATAAGAATTTTTGGAGGGCATACAAGCTTCATCCATCTCTGCTTACCTTAGAAACTAACTCTCCTTATAGTGCATGATAGAGGAAGTTGATGTTTTCAATTATTTCTGCAAGTAACATTTCCTTTGTCCATCACTTTCCTTGTCTCTTCTTTCCTTTGACATTCCTGTGAAAACAAGAATATTTTGGTCTCATTATTATTATTATTAGAATGCCAGGCTCTTTTAAGTTGTGACTGAGAACATAGCCATTTTCATTTTGGAAAAATAATTGATTCAATCTTCCATTATATCATATGCCATGTAATCTGTTGAGTCTTAGATGTATGAAAAAATGAGGTAGGGAAGATGAAGCAAGGAATAAATAGATGATGATCTTTCCTACATATTGCCTTGTTCAATCTCATAAATTTACTTCCATGTGATTGAATGGTACATTCATCTCCTCATAGGGCCCCCAATTATTGATTAACTGGGGCTTTATTCTCCCATTTCATGATTCAACCTGAAAATGACAATAAAAACATGGTGCCTCCATTCAACCTGATGACTCCATGAGATGCCTGGGAAAATTTCCAGTGGACTGAAGAGTGCTATCCTCAAATCTATCCCAGAAAAGTGATGATACTAGAACATTTTAAGGGATGATAGGGAATTGAGATTAGATCTCCCAGTGTGCTATTTCACTTCTTTGATATTTCAGCAAGTTATTGTTTTCCTTAAGGAAATATGTATCTTCCACTTCTGTGCCTCCTTTGCACATGGCATATGATAACAGTACTTTTCCTTTCGTATTTTAAGTGTTGCTGTAGTTAGAGTGCCCCAGTGCCCTAGAAGCAGACAGAGATGGGAACTTACATCTAGTGTATTTTAACTAAGTTGATCCTATTTATCAACTTATCACACTAGTCCTTTGGTTTAAGTTAAGCAGTCAACAAACTTTGATTAAGTGTTTACCATGTGCCAAGTTCTGTGCCTGGCATGAGTATACAAAGAAAGGCAGAAATTGTCCCTGTGTTCAAGGAGATTACCTTCTCAAGGTGAAGGCAAATATGAAAATGACTAAATGCATATGTGATGTATATAATGCATGTTTCATCGAGAGTAGATGAAAAGAAGATCCCAGCAGTTGGAAGGACTGGGAAAGGACTCTGGCAGAAGGTAGAATTTTGGTTGTTTTTTTTTTTTATATTAAAGCTTTTTATTTGCAAAACATATGCATGGGTAATTTTTCATCATTGATCCTTGCAAAGCTTTTTGTTACAAATTTTTCTCTCCTTTCTCCTCACCCCCTCCCCTAGATGGCAGGAAATCCAATACAGGTTACTTATGTTAAAATACTTGACATATCAAATATGTGTATACATATTTATACAGTTATCTTGCTGTACAAGAAAAATTGGATCTATAAAAAAAATCTGAGAAGGAAAACATAATCAATAGAAAGCATGAGAATGCTATGTTGTGTTCCACCCTCAGATCCCATAGGTCTCTCCCTGGGTGTATATGGCTTTCTTCATTACTGAACAACTGGAACTGGTTTGAAACATCTCAGTGTTAAAGAGACCCACATCCTTCAGAATTGATCATCATATAGTATTGTTGTTGCTGTGTATAATGATTTCCTGGTTCTGCTCATTTCACTCAGCATCATCTCATGTAGGTCTCTCCAGGCCTCTCTGAAATCATCCTGCTGGTTGTTTCTTACAGAACAATAATATTTCATGACATTCATATTTGGTTGGGTTTTAAAAGACATTAGGAAATCATTGAAGCAGAGGTGAAAAGGGAGAGCATTTCAGGTATGGGATGAAATCAGTTAAAAGATACAGACCACTAGACTGTGAGCTCGTTGAGAGCTTAGCACAATTCCTAGAATCAAATTAGCATTTGATAAATGATTGTTGATTTGATGGAGAAAGAAGATGGATTATGTTCAAGTGATAGCAAAAAGACCAAAGTAGCTAGATTGTAGAATGATTAAAGGGGAGTAAAGTGTAAAAAAAGGTTGCAAGGGTTAAGTTGCAAAGAGTTTTAAATGCAAAACAAAGGACTTTATATTTGAACTTAGAGATAATATTAGTTACTGGGGTTTATTGAGTGGGGGCTAAAGAGTAGTTGTGGTTAGACTTATATTTGTTCAAAATCAGTTTGGCAGATGTATGGAAGTTGGACTCATGGAGTGAGAGATTAGAGATAGGGAAAACATTTGAAAGTCTTGATTATACATTTGAAGTTAACTAAACTGTCAAGTTGATGATATGGAGGCTGTGAACCTGGGTTCACAGGGATTATTGGGTTTATGGGTTTTTGGGTTTATGGGTTTATTGGGTTTATAAGAGCACATGAAGAAGTATAGGTCCCTACTGAGTGATTAACTGAGGTTTCAAACATAATCATTATTCTCTCTAAGATCACATCTAAAGTTAAATCCTTCTAGGGGTTCATGAAGGTAAATAGTATCCCAATAAAAACACAAGTGTTCAAAAGGTTTGGTTTTGGGTTATTGGGATTATGATTAGTAGAAAATAAAGTAATCATGGAAATGATAATATTAATAGAAATATTTCTAAGTAATAGAAAAAAGTTTGGAAGAGGGGAGAGTTTGGAGGAAAAGATAATAAGCTCTATTTTGCACAATATTATGTTATGTTTGAGATTCAATTTGAGATATTTGAGGGGTGACTGCAGATTCAGTACTAGAGCTCTGGAGAGAGACTAAGGCTGAATATATAGATTTGGAAATCATATTCATAGATGATCCTTACACTAACGGGAGTTGATAAGATCACTGAGTGAAAGAGTATATAATGAAAAGAGGGGAAAGACCAGAGTAGAGCCTTAGGGAACATCCATGAATTAATGCACACAATGTATGAAGGCAGAGGAAAATGATGAAAATACAATTAGGTAGCAGGAATATCAGTAGAGAACAAGGTCATGAAAATTTGATAAAGAGAGAGTGTGCAAGAGGAGAAGAAGGCTGTTCAATTTGGCAATTAAGATATCACTGGAAACATTAGAGAGGGTTTCTATGGAACATCTATTGCCTTGATTATCTTTCTGGGTGCTGGGCTCACAATTTCGGAGTCATTTTTTTTTATTTTTCCTTCTCTTACTTCTTGTAACTACTTAGTTGCCAAGTCTACCTCTAAAATTTTTCTCTTATTTATTCCCTTCACTATGCTCACCTTTCATCACCCTAATTCAGGCTCTCATTACCTCTCTCCTGCCATAAGAGATAATCTCCTTAGAATTGATATTATTAAAACACGTCATTCCCCTGATCAAGAAGTTTTGATGACTCCTGATTGCTCTTGTTTAATTTACAGATTCCTCTTTTTGGCATCCAAGAGCCTTTTTGGTTTCTCTGGCTTTCCTTGATATTTTTGGACTGATTGCATGTCATTCTTAATTATGTTATCTCTGCCTAGCCAAACTGGTCTCTTTATACCACATTCCATCCTCAGCTTTGTTGTCTTTGCAGAGGATATGACTATACCTAAAATATTTTCTTTCTTTTTCTGTACTTCATGAACCTTCCATCTTCTTTTAATGTTGAGCTAAAGTTCCATCTCCTGTTGATTCAGTACTAGAATTCAGGAGAGAGACTAAGGTTGGATATATTGATGAATCATCTTCATGAAGAATCCTTGCAATGGTGGGAGCTGATAAGAAGAGTTTTCTCCCCCATTTTAAGTACCATCTAAAATGTTATTATTGCATTATTAATTATTATTATTATTAATATTAATATTGTTATTATATTCCCTTGGGAAATTGATAAGATCAGCTTATATTTTATATTGATTTATCTGTATATGTATTATTTCTTCCTATAGAAAGTAGGATCCTTGAAGATAGGGACTATTTCATTTTAGACTTTGGGTCCCCTGTATCTGCCTAGCACAGGGCTTAACACATAGTACAGACTTAACAAACACTTGTTACATTGAATTGAATTATTCCCTTCCTGGATGCTGGTGAATGGGAAAGTAGAGGAAATAGTTATATTCTTTTGAACACTTGTGTTTTTATTGGGATACTATTTACCTTCATGAACCCCTAGAAGGATTTAACTTTAGATGTGATCTTAGAGAGAATAATGATTATGTTTGAAACCTCAGTTAATCACTCAGTAGGGACCTATACTTCTTCATGTACTCTTATAAATCTTTTAGCTAATCAGTGCCTCAAAGGTAAAATCCAACATCCAAGATCTGTAATACTCCTAGGGGATTGGGTTCTATAAACTGATGTCTGGTTTACACTTTTTGAAGGCTTTCACCATGATATATTGTTTCAGTAGTAGGTATTATTTATCCCATATGATGCATAGAACACAAAAGAGTAGAGACGGATCTATAGAATATTGTAATTTATAAAGAACAAAACCAGTGCACAGGGTTTTTGATACAACTTGAGCATGGAAACAAATACAATGTGATAAAATGAAAATATTAAGATACATTATATCATGTCCTTTTAATTAAACAAACATTTATTAAGTCTCTACTATGTTCTAGCCATTGTCCCAGGTGTTGGAATAATAATTTTCTTCAACTCAATAAATATTTGTTACTTCTTTATATTCAAGGTACTTAGTATGGAAAGGCAAAAAAAGAGCCAGTTCCTGGCTTCCAATTGCTTCTAGTTTGCAGGAATGCATGACTGAGTGAAAAATGAATATGAGATAGTGGTTTATGAGTCATTAGAATTTGGATCCCAAGAGGGTTTAAACTTGACTTGGGGAGGGCAGGGAGAGTGAGGATGAGATCACTTTTCACAGGTTGACATTATCTGTTACACTCACTGTACACAACCCATAAAGACTGAGATTGAGAATTGGCTTTCGATTTTGGGGACAGCAGTCAGAAATGTATCTTCTGGATATTGGAATGCTATCTGGGAATGCAATCTTCACAGCATTCTCCATGTGGGAAAAAAAAAGTTCAAAGGTAGTACAAGTGAATTTGGAAGGTGGAGTGTGAATGAAATCACAGTATGTGTGTGATTTTTATTATAATGCGTTCAAGTGTTTTGTTGTTCTGACTATCCTACAAAAAAAGAGTTAAAAAAAACAACTTTTGTTCATCAAATCAAAAATGCTAGCATAATTTAGAGCTGATTGATTTTTAAATGACAAAATATAGGTTCGCTGTCCCCAAGGAAGATGCAGAAATTTATAGCAATGAATAATTGATTTGCCCTTTGGTATTAGGCTTGAAAATTTAAGATCAGAGTCCCAGTGGTCTCGTGATGGAGAGAGCCATTTACACCCAGAGTGAGGGCTGTGGGAACTGAGTGTGGATCACAAGATAGCATTTTTACTCTTTTTGTTATTGTTTGCTTGCATTTTATTTTTTCTCATTTTTTCCTTTTTTGATTAGATTTTTCTTGTGCAGCAAGATAATTGTATAAATATGTATGCATATAGTGGATTTAACATATATTTTTACTGTGTTTAACCTATATTGGATTACTTGCTATCTAGGGGAGGGGATAGGGGGAAAGGGGAAAAATTGGAACACAAAGTTTTGCAAGGGCTAATGTTGAAAAAAATAACCATGCATATCTTTTGAAAATTAAAAAGCTTTAATAAAAAAATTAAAGAAAAAAAAGAAAATTTAAGGTCAGCTAGCTTCTTATTCTTTGAACTCCTGAATTGAACAACATAATATACATGATTTGTGTACTTAACAGAAAGTGTCAGAGAAAACTGTGGTATTCAAAAATGAGTCTTGAGCAATTTGGATTTTTAAAATGGAAATGAAACATTAGGAAAACAAGCATGTTATGGTGGAGAGATCTCAGTAGCCGGAGGAACTGAGTTGGAATCCACCTCCTGATACTACTCTGTGACTTTGAGCAAGTCAATTTTCCTTTTTTATTTAGATCTCAGTTTCCTCAACTACAAAAAGAAGGGGTTGACTTAGATGGCTTCCAAGCTCCAGCCTCCATATCTCTAATCCTGAGTTCCTGGATAGCATATGATCTGCAGGGAAATAATCTATTTTTCTGGAATGAAAGTTGTCTTGAATGGCCCATTAACTTTCAGCAAAATAGATCATTTACTTTCCAACCAAGAGATGATCACCGTTTTTCTGAGCCTCAGTCCTTCTTTCCCTTTGTTCCTCCCAAGACCCCAAATGAAAATCCAGAGAATAATGCTCAAGTAAGTAAAAAAAAAGTTGAAAAAATCCAAGGTTCTTTATAAGGAAGTTACCATGCAATGTCTAGCACTTACGATTTTTACATATCACCCACTAGTCTCTTAATAGTCACAAGACTCACATTCTGGATCACTTGGCAAGGATGTAGTACTATTCTGTGGCAGGCATGATGATGCTCAGCCCTGGCCCTCTAAGCATCTAGACCAGGAATGAATCGGACCCTGAATATACCAACTGGGAAACATACACACCAAAGGAGATCATCAGTCCTTCCATTACAGACAGACATCTTCTGCTTTCACATTGCCCTTATCTCTGGCAAAGAACTGGGATTAGATCTTCCATTACTGATGAATTAAATGAACCTTGACAATGTTTGCAGAACAGAGGTGATGAGAGATGTACAGGGAAAAGACAAACAAGGTCTTTCATAAAGCTCTTTCCTTTCTAATGAACTTTCAAGTGTTATTTCTTCTGTTTTATCTTTTTGCACTTTTCACATGTCAGACAAGTTTATATAAGTACTAGGGAGCAGAGGAATTACTTTGGAAAGCTGCTGACTGACCATGTGAGCAAAGTTATGTATACAGACACTCATAGGAAGATGCCTAATCTCACTTTGAGTTTTTCTAGTGGCCAATCAAGTGCACTCCTTAAATGTAAACCTGTGGAACCTTTTTTGGCAATGGGTTATGTGGTGCTTATTTTCTGAAGAGAAAAAAGGAAGTGGAATTTTCTAATATTCTTTATCCCAGAGTACTCACGATTTTTTTTTTGTGGGAGAGGGAGGTGTGGGATGGAATGTGAAAGATCAGGGACCTTCTGGGCATTTCTGAAACCCCAGAAAACACTTATCTACCTATAAGTTCATTCTTAATAACAAATAAAGCCTACAACTCAATTTTCTCATAAAAATAGGAAAGAAAAAGGAAAAATATTTATGAAGCATCTATTGTGCTAGGTATTTTACAAATATTATCTTGTTTGGTGGGATGTAGGTGCTATTATATGTTTTATAGTTGAAGAAACTGAGGCAGATAGATATTAAATGACTTGCCCAGGATCACACAACTAATAAGTGTCTGAGGTCAAATTTGAACCAAGGACTGCATGTTCAAAAGAGTAGCTTCTAGTGGAGAGCACACATCTGGCTGAAGAGCATCTAGCAGAATAGCCACTAGCCAGTTAGTGTCTAGTGGAAACGCTATAGTGAGAAGCAGGCCTGGCAAAAGCAGAGTGATAACATTTTTCAAAAATATCCCACAACTCATTATCTTTTCCCTAGGACTGGCCCCTCTTCTAATCTTTCTTATTTATATCAAAATAATTTCTATTCTTCTAGTCAGCAAGCTAAGTAAGTGTTATCCTTGACTTTTTTTCTCTCCATCATCCTCTAGGTCCAATTAGTTTACAAATATTACCAGTTCTATCTCTAGAACATCTGCATCCTTTTCTTTATTTCTATTCACACAGACCCCTAATCATCTCTCATTTGGATGACCCTCATAATAGCTTTAATCTCTCTTCACTCCAATTTTCATAAAAAAGATATGAAAGTGTTTTTTTTTTAAGCACAGCTCTATGTCACTCCTCTACTTAATAAACCCCAGTGTTTCCCATTGCCTTTAGGATTAAATATAAATTCTTCTTACTGACTCTTAAAGCCTTTCATAACCTGGACTGATTTACTTTCCCAACCTCATTATGTCTTTATCACTGCCTTTTTTGCACTTTCTGCTCTAATCAAACTGATATTCTTGTTTTTCCCATAAGGCACTTGCTATCTCCTCCATTGTGCCTTTGGACTGGTCATCCCTTGATCCTGCATTGAACTTATTACTCCTTTCTGCCTTTTAAAATATCTCTTTTAGTTCCAGACATAGCCCTAGCCACATCTTCTACAAGAAACCTTTCCTGATTTCCCCTAACTGCTAAGATTCCTCCCTTTTGTTCTTCAGTTGTTTTAGTCATATCTGACTCTTTGTAACCCTGTTTGGGGTTTTCTTGACAAAGATACTGAAGTGGTTTGCTATTTTCTTTTCCAAGGATGTCTTCCTAACTTTTATTTAAGCACTACTACTTTATTTTGCAATATATGTATGTATGCATATTGCATATGTATGTATTTATTTATGCATAAATATACATGTGCATTTGCATACACACACATATATTATTCATTTATCTATATTTGTGCATGTTGATCTTCCCAATAGAGTGTGAGCTTCTTTAGGGTTGGGATAATTTCATTCTTTATTCTTGTATCTCCAGTGCTTTATAGCATGCATGACATAGGGTAGGCACTTGATAAAGCCTATGATTTTTGTCTGAAAACATCAGTAGTCCTGAAGAGGCGGAGGGATATGTTGCCTCACCATGTGCTGACTTGGACATTCACATGAAGCCATGCATATTCTCCATGTATATATCTCAGCTCCATGTCTTCCTTTTACCTGTACATTTCCATTTATAATTCTTATTCCTATTAATCATGGTATATATAAGGTGGTTTTTCGTAGATTTACATGAGAAATCATTTTTGCTCCCTTTAAAAAAAACAAAAAACAACAACAACAACAACAAAAAAAATGGTATTTCATTATATGCCTTTGCTTTGGACTCAGTTGACCTGGCATTATTAAAGATAAATATATCAGTGGGGAACTATGAGTGAAGGACCATGGAGTACCTGAGATAATTTGTCTCTGGGGGACCTGCCCAGAAACTTGGAAGTACCTCTAAACATTTCTCTCCTTATTAAAATACAAGCTGAAATTTATACAACATCTTCAAGTTTGCGAAATCTCTTACAATATCTTATTTGATTTTTATGAAATTCCCTATGAAATAAGTGTAACTTTAAAAAATATAGATTTTCATTTTACAGTTGAAGAGGATAAAGCTGAAAGATATTCAATAATTTGGCCAATGTCATATTTATTAAGTACCTGAGACAGGGATTGAAACTAGGAATTCCAAACATCTTATTCAGCACAATATCTATGCTGCCTCTCTCTCCCATCCTAAATTTAAGCAAATCCCTGTAGGGTAGGGATTGTGCTCCATTTCATCTATGCCTTTCTAGTAATTAGCATGGAGTCTTGCACACAGTAGGCACTCAACAAACAATTGTGGGATAGAACAAAATTCATGAAGAAATAGAAGGCCCAAGATATGCATCAATATTCATTCAGATGAATTATCATATTTTTTCCTCTACAAAGCCATTTTTTCCCCTTTCTATTTTTGATGATTTGATCTCTCCCTGATTAACCAAGTATAGTTTCCCCAGATCTAAATAACAAAACTGGGAAGAGAATGGTATGAAAAAATCTGCACTTGATGAAGTTTAGTATCTATTAACATTAGTGTTGGCTCATGGTTTTGTATTCAGTTGGCCTCCAAGCTGAAGTTTATCTTATTGCCATTGTTTTGATAAGGGAAAATCACTTTTAATGAAGAATACCTCCAGGCTGCCTCTTTCTATTTCTAGATTTTGGAAGAAATGTTCTGAAGGATTGCCCTTTCAGACATATTGCCATTGTCTCACATCCTGTAGCTCTGAGATGGAAACAAAAGACATCATCCAATTCATTCCCCTGTCTTCAAGCAAGTAAAATGTTGTTATCTCCATTTCATAGTTGAATTAATCTAAGTAGAAAATTATTGGATAACTCTCCAGAATTTATGCACAGCTATTGAGTGGTGGTGGTGGGAACTAGTACTCAAGTCTGTTGTCTCCTACAGAAAATAGTCATTTATCTCCTGTATTTCTTTCAGTATCATATGTAAAAACTTTGAGTGTCTGTGGCCTCTCTTGTTGGAATTAATTCTTTCTAGGACCTTTAAACAAGTCCAGAATCAGAAAAAGACCACATTTGGGCAAAATTGTAGACAATTAGTTTGTACTTCTCCTTTCAACATCTCAATCAATATTCATTAATTAAGCACCTACTATCTCCTTTCCCTTTTTTTTCTTTTTGTTAATCATACAGAGCATTCCATGTCTTCCCCTAAATTGGGGTCTTCCTGCTGCCACCCATCATCTATCATTGGTGTCTTCCTCTCCCTAACCCCTCACCCAAGAACCCTCTTCCCTCCAATACCAGTGAAATTTATCATCTTTGCATTGTATTATATCAAGGCTTAGATACTAATAAAAGATGTTTCAGATGAGGTAAAATGATAAGATGGTATTATAACAAGTTGATATAGGAACAGTTTTGGGGAGACAAGATCTTGTATTACTTTTTGAATCAATTGATTATTTCTCCTATAAAGGGTACTCCTGATTCTGATGGAGCTGCTTTGGAAAGTTCTATTTGGCCTGAAATTCTTTTCAGTTCAGAGCGTCCTGATAGTCTTATTGGGGTTTATAGCTTGTATATATGTATATGTAAATGTATGTGTATACTATATATATAGTAATCCAACATTGCCTACTTTCCAAAGTTTGTATTATAACACTAAATTCATCTACTGAATATTGAATGTTCCTTGTTTTAGAGTTCAGGCATCCTTTGGAAAATGGCAGCATACTATGATTTGAAAGGAAGAAAAGCACTTCTAAAGAATCAAAAGACCTGGATCTAAGTCCTAGTCCTTCCCACAGCAGCTATATGACTAAGGTGGTAAGTCAACTCTGCTGAAATGACTCTTTAGTTACCTTCTTATTACTAATACATTGCTGTCCATCCAACTCTTGTTCCTTTACCATTCCTTTACCATTCCTACCTTCCTTTACCATTCTGTACTATTGGACACTAAGGATCACACCTTTCTTTTTTTATATTCTATGCTCCCTTAGTTTACAAGGATTTTGAGGTAGTAGAAAGGGTATCACTTTTGGTATTAAGAAGATTCAAATGCGACTCATATACTAGTGTGTGATCCTGGGTAAGAAACTCATTTATATTTAATAATAACATAATGTTTACTCATTTTAAATATTGGGATTGAAATTGATAGTTCCTTCCAGGTCTAAATCGATGATCTTTTTTTTTCTTTTTGTTCTCTTTGTACATCTCTTACTGCTTTTTGCTAGATCTTCACCCTCTTCCCATCCCTTAAATATCAAAAGGTTCTTCAGAGTTTTTTCCTCCACGTACACTTTTTCTTTTGACAGTCTCATCTACTCCCAAGACTTCAATGATCATGTACATATAAATGCTTTCTAAATGTATAGCTCCAACCACAATCTCTCTTTGGAATTAGTCCTTTATTTCTAATTGCTTGTTGACTATTTCTACTTGGATGTCCTGCTGGAACCTCAAACTCAACATATCTAAAACTGAGCTCAAAATCTTCCTTCTTAACACCATTTCCAGTTGTCCTGATCTAAACCTGGCCTCTTGACCTAGGGGCTCTGGAGGGAAAGTGAGGCAAGTGACTTTGTCCAGCCCTCCCCCATTAAATTCAGTTCCCTTACATGAAATGGTATCATCTCCCTGATGTCATGGTCCTTTTCATGGATCTCTTAACTTGGCCTCTCTTTGTTAATGTCAGCACCATCTTTCTCATCCCACAAGCTTGTGAATTTGAGTTGAATTTGGTTCTCTGACTCTTCCTTCTCTCTCACTGGACAAATGCAATCAGCTGAATAGACTGGCTATTTTAATCTACACTCCAGTATTTGTTGTATACAGCCCTTTCTCACACCTCCCACTTTACAAATTCTAGTTCAGCTCATCACCTTTCTGGTAGGTTATTATTATTATTATCTAACTAGTTTTCCTACCTGTAGGATATGCTTTCCAGTCCATCCTCCACATAGTATGGTCCAAGTAAAATTCTCAATGCAATACCATAATTACAACTTTTTTACACTATTAACTCAAGAAACTAACCAAAACCAACCTTCAAACCCTCCTGTTCTCTATTGCCTCTGAATAATGTATAAATGAGCATTCGAGGCCCTAAGCAATCTGACACCAAATTACTTATCTAATCCTTTTTTTCTTATTATTCCTTCACATGTATTGTTCAGACCAACTGAACTGTTCCTGGTCCCTTGTTCTTATCCTATCCTCTTCATTTCCAGTGTTAGCTTTTGCTAGCTTACATGCTTAGAACAGATCTCTCAGCCCTATTTGTCAAAGCATCCCTCCACTCCTTCTTTCAAACTCCAACTCAAATGTAACCTCTTCCATTAGATCTTCTCTTGGTCCTCTCTCAACTTAAATGATTTCTCCCTCTTTAAAGTTTTTCATGGCCTTTTACTTCTTTTTTGCCCCATCCTTTCCTATTTTTGCATCAGTTCCTTGTTTTATCACAAATAGGTAAATGCCCATAATGTCTGTACTCATTAAGCTATTGGCTCCCCAAAGAAAGTGACTGAACCATTTTTCAGACAAAAGAAAAAACTCTGCAAGATCTATAGACCTCTGATATACCATAAATATTGCAATAGTATTCATTACTAATATTAATATGTTTTATATATTTAGAGCAGGAAGAGATCTTAAGACCCTAGAGATCATCTCATTCAAACTCATTTGACTGAGGAGGAAAATGATACTCAGTTCCTCATCTGAGTTTAACCAGACATTTAGTGACAGAACCAGAATTTGAATCCACATTTACAGACACTTAATCTACACTCTTTCTATTATATAGTGATTTTCTCTTTATAGTTTGTAAACTACTTTGATATCCTTATCGAATTTCAATTTTATGAAGTAGATATAAGTACTTTACCTCCCATTTTTCTGATAAAAAAACTAAGATGGACAACAGTTAAATGGCTAGCACAAACAAATATGTGTGACTAATAGATAGTAAAGGTGAGCCTAGCCAGTTTGAAATAATATTCAGTGTTCATTTCTGTTATTTTTTGGGGAAATTTTAAAATTTTAAACTCAAATACAAAATGAGAAAAGAAAAAAAAAGGCATTGCTATGTACACAGCAAATCACAAGAAAGGATTCAAAATAAAAAAATAAATTTCCTCTTCAAGAAAATCTAAATCATAAATACTTTACATCGTTTTCAAAGTTGCCCAACTTACTTTGTTCTTTACTGTGTCCTTTTTACTTTACTTTTCCCTTCTCCCTAAAGAAGCCTACAATTAAGTGTGGATACACACACATACCTACCTACATACATATCTGCACACACATACATATACCTCCACATTTTTATATACACATATACATATATACTCATAGATATAAACATATATAGAAATACTTATACATATATACTTATATCTATAAATTACTTATATCTATAAGACCAAATACTTATATCTATAAGACCATTCTATGCTTATTTCTACCTATCATCTGTTTATCTGAAGGTATATAGCATCTTCCTTCCTAGGTCCAAATCTTTCCATATTTTTCTAAATCAACCAGTTTATTACTTCCTACATCACAGCAATAATTTCAACCTAATCACATCTTATCTGAGAGATTGTCTATGAATGTTTTCTCCCTGCCCTTTATTTTTGTGTATATCTCTCATTTTTGGTAACGTTTCCTGAAAGCAATATACTATTGAATTCAAATTTTTAGTCTGCTATCCATTTTCATTTTTAGAACCATCCTATCATACTCACTTTGGCCCATGCCTTTCTTTCAAAACTACCTAAATAATGATAACAATCAGAAGTGTACCACTAATATTTTCACATATATGAAGTAAATAATTTGACCTTATTGAGTCCCTTAGAATTGGTCTTTAGTACTTACCTTATATTTCTCCTGATATTGTGTGTCAAATTTTCTCTTAAGTTCTGAGATTTTTGTCACAAAAACTTGAAAGTCAGTTTGTTAAATGTCAGTTTTTTAAAATTCAGGATTATGCTTAACTCTGCTGGGTAAATATATACTTGCTCACTTCCCTGATGCCATGGTCCTCTTTGACAATGAAGGACAAATAACAAAAACAACAACAACAACAAATAACAATATATTTGGTTGTAACCCCAGCTCAACTGAATATAGCATTTCAGGATCTAGGATCCTGCAACATAGTAGCTGCTAGGTCTTTTGTAATCCTTAATATGATTGCATGGCATTTAAATTACCTTTTTTCTTGTTGCTTCCAATAATTTCTTCTTAACTTGGGAACTCTAAAACTGGGCTATGATTTTCCTATAAGTTTTCCTTCTGGGATCTCTTTCAGGTAGTGATTAGTTGATTTTTTTTTCTTTCTATTTCTGCTTTGTCTTCTTGTTCTAGAACTTCACGGCAATTTTCCTCAATAATTTCTTGTAATATTGTATCAAGATTCTTTTTTTTAAAATAGCAATTTTCAGGTAGTTCCATTATTCTTACATTATTTCTCTTCAATATGTTCTACAGATCAGTTCTTTTTCTGATGAAATATTTCACTTTCTTCTATTTTTTTATTCTTTTGATTCTGTTTTATAATTTCTTGATGTCTTATAATGTTAACTTCCCTTACCTAGTTCTAGTTTTCAAGGAATTATTTTTCTCTTAAGTTTTTGATTCCCTATTTCAAGTTGATTCACTTTCTTTTCATAATTTTCTTGATTTTCTTGGATTGCTCTTATTTTTTTCTTCTAATTTTTCCTCAATCTTTCTTATTTGATTTATAAAACCCTTTTTAATTTATAAAACCCCTTTTAATTTCTTCCAAGAACTCTTTTTTGTGCTTGAGACTATTTAACATTTCTTATTGAAAAGGGAATGGCTTTTTTTTTAGCTCTATTATTTTCTGACTTTTTTCTATTCCCATAGTTAACTGTCTATGATTGGGTTCTTTCTCTTTTGCTTGGCCATTTTAATTTTTAATTTTTTGTTTTTTTGTTTTTTTTAATGTTTTTTGTAGCTATTAGTATAATAAAACTGTAGTCCCAAGGTATGGAGAATAGTGTCTTGCTGTTATTTTTTTAAGGTCTTTTTCAGGGCCCAACTTTGAACACCCTTCTCTACTCTGAAGTTATGACTATCCAGCCATACTGTCATAAAAATGATCCTGTAGCCCCTCCGCTGACTGCAAATTGCAGTTGTCCTCTCTGCCATGGAACTGAAACCAGGGACTACTCTCCTGCAAATGTCCATAGCCTGTAACAGTCCTTCATTACTACATTTATCAGCTATGTGCTAGCTCCTTCTCTCCTCTGTCACAGCTATAAATATGTCTGGTCAGCACAGTTGTGCTTAACATCCCTCGACAGTGGAAGGTCCTTCAGTCTTCTCTTACTCAGCCATCAGACTCCCATACTGTCTGCAAATGAAAGTTACTAAGACTAAGGTTGCCTCTCAGCTCTCATTTTTGTGCATCTCATGGGACTCATCCATATTCTTCATTTGTATTGGGGACTTTCTCCTATATCTCTTGACATTGGATGGAGGTTCATTATAACTTGGCTGGTCACTTGGTGATGAATTCTTTGGACAGGCTTACTCAAGAAACACGACAAATACACTAGAATAAATAATCTCCTTTTACGATCCATATTATGCCTTTTAAAATGACATATGATGGAGTGTTTTTTTTAAACACAATTATTTATGAATTCTTTTGAGGGGGAGGGAGAGGAAAAAATACAATAGCTATTGAATCCATAAACCTCCAAAGGAACTCCTTGAGACTGGTGAGCTTGAATCATATGATGTTGTCTGACTCCCCTTTGACAGAAGGGTAGTCTTAATATTAACATGATCAAAGTTACCACACCATAGATCCCTATACTACTGAGTGAAGGTCTAGGAGTACAAGCTAGCTCCTTGGAGAAGTTTAAACCTCATTGTATTCAAAATAGAAAATGCCTGGTTGCTACTGAGATGAAGGGACTTAATTTGAATGCCTTTATTGAATGTCTCCATACTTACTTAAGAGTTATTACCAATTCTTGGTTCAAATATGTAATGGAAATTCATCAGTCTTCATTGTCAACCAGGAAAGAAATATAATTCATTCTTTCTACCCTCTGGATTCATTTCCCTAACAACTCAAAAACTACTTGAAGAAGAACAATGATAATTGTCCCAGTACAGAAAGCAACATGAATTGTTGCCCATTTAATTTGAGTGATCCTCTTATTAAGGGAATTAATGATGGAGTGCTGGGAAGATTTAATTCCTGTAGAATTTGCAAGATCTATGAGCCTAATCACATGAACATAATTTTTTAAGGAGTAAAAAAAAATTGCTGCTTGCAAAATGGACTACACGGTGAGAACTAGCCACATGAGAACCAGCCACATGAGAAGAGGCCTAGTTCCACTGTTCTCAGCATCACCGATAGAGCTGTTTATTCTTGGAGTCTGGATGAGATCCAGCAGGATTTAGTTTTATGAGGTTTAATGTAAAGGTGTTGTATTTCATGAGATGAAATCATAACAGAGTGGGTTTGCAAGAATTTTGAAAGATTATTTTTTCAGAGTGTTGGCAAGCACCCTACCCAGGAGAATTAAGTGTCTAAAAGGAGAAATATAGATCCTCTTTCATTGGATTGAAATGATAACTAATCCTTAATCCTTCCTAGATGGTCTGGGTTACAGGTTTGTTGGACTGATTTAGAGAGTATATAGCAGGTAATGATCCTGATTTCTCTTGTGAAGTGTAATGTTCAGCTGTTTGTAGGTGTATGTCTTCAAATACTCCCTGAAACTTGGGTGAGATATTATTTTCATACATTTATAGGTCTTGCTATAGGACTCACCCACACATCTATATTCTAGGTATTTTGATAATTGAAATGAATATTTGGACAAGAAAACAGAGCTCTGTACCATTCTTCCTTGAATTTTGTAGCCTTTTGGCTCTCCTGATATTTTAAACAGATAACTCATTCTCTCCCTAAGTTCTTTATAAAGTTGAGACAGTCTTTCTTCTAAGTTTAACTTGCTTATTATTCTTCCTCTTCTTTCCATTCTTGTTCTGGGGACTGTATAATTGTCATTAGGATAAGATCTCTCTGAATATGAAGCCACATCTTCTTTTACACCAAAAGCTATTTATGACCAGATTCTTTTTCCTTTGCTTACTTGTTTTTATTTTGTTTTATTTTTAGCAGCTTATTATTATTGTAATCAAGTTTTAATCCCAACTTGTGGCTAACATTGCCCTATACTATTTGCATCTAATGTAGCCATTTCTAGGACAAGGTGGGGAGGAAAGAAAAAAAAAGAAATTTATATGATAACTTTATTATATGTTTAAAAGGTTTAGCAAGTTGTACACAATAGCTTTGTTGTTTCATATGCAATCATTTTTCTTTTGGTAACTTATATTGTGTTATAGAAATGTTTGTTTTATTCCATAAATTAAAAATTAAATAAAAAAAACTATCTGCCTAGAAGACTGCTTACTTTATAATTTCCCAATAATGCACCATCTTGAAACCAGTTTCTCATGACCTTTAGGCATCAAAAGTTGGCACTACTCAGAATATCAAATTTTATTCTGTGTCATAAAATGTACCTGGATGATACATCATATGGGTTCTGGGTAGCTGAGATGCACTTTCTGAAGTGACTTGAAATTCTTTTTTTTCCCCCAGTATTATTTTATTTTTCCAAAGACACATAAAAATAGTTTTCAACATTCATTTCTATAAGATATTTATTCAATTGTTTTCTTCCTCTGTCCCAGGCCCTCCCTTCTCAAGACAGCAAAGCAATATGATATAGGCTAACCATGTACAATCTTTCTAAACATATTTACAGATTTGTCATATGTGGTAGGAAAAATCAGACCAAATGAGAAAAAGAAAAAGCAAACAAACAAAACAACCACAACAAAAAAGGTGAAAATACTTTTAGTCTCCATAATTCTCTCTCTGGATGTAGATGACATTTTCCAACTCAATAGATCTGAAATTCTTTCACTGCTTATTGATTCAGGATGGGAGAAAAGCAACTATAATGGATCACTTTTTTTAATGGTTCATCTTCTGGGGAGCATTGCCTTTTTCTCTTTCCCCTTGTTTCAGCAATAGTAGGTTGAAACATGAAATCTTAGCAAAAAGCTTTGTAGCAGCCAGGCACATCAACTGTAATGATAAAAAGATGTGTACATCAGCACAGATGTGTTTGTATCAAATAGTGCAGTTCATCTATCTCATGTGGAGGCCCCAACAAATCTCAAGGTCACACTGATAAAATTTGTATTGCAGAGGAAGGGAGGGAGAAGTTATGAATCATTACCACAAAGTAAGAAACAGCTTATCTTTCTTGAATATATTTCTGTAAAGGCATGTCAGAGAATGTTGTCCTTCAGTGGATACTGTCCAGGCTTTTGGATTCTGGGAAGAGTTGAACTGATGAAAATAAAATAGCTAGAGTATAATTAGTAAGAAAAGCGGGTTAATTTGCGGCTGGGCATGATCATCTCCCACAATCAAGATGGTCATGGCAAAAAAAGAATTTGGGGATGGGAAGAGATGAGAAATAGATGTTAAGGACAATTAGAATCCAGAAGAGACAGTCAATTCTTATTTAACTCTTGTTAATAGAAAGGATAGAAGGAAAGATAGAGTATAATGAACAGTGTATCATTTGGCTTGGGAATATAGTAAGAGACAGTCATATATATGGCCACTTTGTTTTCTATCTCAACACTCTGTGTGAGTAGGAAGAGGCAAGGAGGCTCAGTTCATAAGAACTCAGGATCATAGATTTTGATCTAGAAGAGATCTCTGAGACCAGCTAGTCCAACTCTTTAATTCATGGATGACTTGGAAATGAATATATAATGTAGACTCATTCTTTAGAAACTCTCTGATGATACAATGAATCCAGGTACACTATGGGGAATTTTCTCGCCCTCTTGGCTCATAGTCCTACCCAGAAAGCTAGGGAAACCTCTATTCATAGAACCTCATGGCATATGAAGACTAGCTTCTCATTTGTAAGCATGAAGTTCACAATATTATAGAGAAAATTTTGATGAATAGGAGAGAAATAAATAGAAATCATATAATGGTCAGCAATTATTTCTAAATAGGTGCGGAACTACCCACTCATCAAGGGGAATTAACCACTGTCATTAATTTCTTCTTTTTTCTTTTATGCTTCCTTCTCTGAAACCATCTGTGAGTTTACATTCATATTTCTTAGTATATCTACATAAATATATAGAGTCCTAGCTGAAAGTCACCTTAAACTTATTCTAGTTTCCAAATTTGCTATTTCATAGATGAAAAAAACTGAGTTTCAGAGGAAGTGATGCACCCAACATAGAGATCCAAAGCTAGAATAAGCCTCAGAAGCTATTTAATCAAACCCTTCTTCTTACACGTGAGGAAACTGAGGTCAGGTGAGGTTAAGTGACTTGTTTAAGGTCACTAAGTAGTATTAGATGTAGTCTTTGAACCAAAACCCTCCAACTCCAGAAGCACTATTCTTCCTGTTGTACCGCTCAGAACTGGCAGTACATGGTATGAATTACATGATATTCAGGATAAAAAGGTTTCAGGAGCATGGTGGAAAAATCTATATTCTCTCCTATAGCCCATGGAGAAAAGTGTTTTTTCCACTGTATTACACTATCTCCTTTAGCAAGTTTGGAGTCCGCTGAGTAGAAAAATCTAGAATATAAGGTGTTAGAAAAGGTAAAGTGTTATCAAAGGGTAAAGATGGAAGGGTAAATAAGAATTCTACTGCATCAAGGAAAAGGATTAGTAGATTAAAAAGAAAAGGGAGACCAGAGGAATAGAGGGCAAATAGGGAACAATTTTTGCTGTACGTAGACAGCTCACTAGGGAGATGGTGGCTTGGAGTTGTTTCTAAAAAGAGTGGTGGAATGGATTGCCCAGATTAGGTCGTTGAATAGTGGCATTTTAGCCAGATAGTTTATTGGTCTTGTAATCATATGGTTTTAAAATCTTTTCTTTGGGAATTTTCAGTTTTTGGCATGGAAAGAAAAACGTTTCTTTCTTGATTTCTGGTCCTTTATATTATCCATACTTGTCAACCCTGGGAAGGGATTTGAAGATAAATAATTTGCTGAGGATAGAAAGGGAGGGAAATGCATATGCTTTCGAGTATTGACCTTTGCTTTCTGGAATCTTACTTTGGGTTTTGCCTGTAACTCTTTGACATACATACTTAGTCATATTCTTTTTTTAAAAATTTTTGTTTGTTTCCTTCATCTATTGTTTGCTCTTTTCTAAACTGTATTTTGTGTCTTCCCAGACACCTAGCACAAAATAGACCCTTAACAAATGTTAAGTCCCTCTTTGGAAGAGAAAATAGAGATAAAATGGGACTAGCTTGCCTAAGGACTTGGTGATTCCATCTGCCTTAGTTGTTTTCCTTTCTATACCCTAGGATATCACATTGTAATTGAAGCTTAAAACTACACTAAAACTTTGGAGATACCTTGTCTATAATCCCATTCCCTGTATTAGGAATAAAAGACACATGGCTATGAAGATCCTAGGAGATACTTCTATTAGAACTCTGTGGAGGGAATGACTAGTGTGGTCATGGCCTACAGCTATATGGGGTCATTCCTGTGGCTGGGAACTTTAAAAAAGGGTGAGTTTGGAAAGAATGTGACTATGAAGTAATGGCTAATTAATTCCACAAAACCCACTCCCTCAAACCAATGTGTTTTATCTCACACCTTCTTACAATCCTGCCAAAAGTTGAGGAATTTTTAGGCCCCACTCTGGCTCCTACAATTCCTTCCTTTTTTCCTTTCTTCCTTGGACAATAGGGATGAGATGGAGACTCCTTTCTTCTCATTTTTCATGTTTTTTGGGGGGATGGCTGTACTGGAGGAGAATCTGGTCCATTTATAAAGGAATAAGAACTTCTATTTCATTACTACTTGCTGCAATTCAGCCCAGTATTGCTATGTACACATACTAAGTTTAGTGGATACTATCGGGCTGATCTGCCAGGCTGTTGCATTGAGTGGAGAATGTGCCCTCTTCTCTGAGCCTGTTTTCAGGCACCCAAAGAATTATCATCAATGACCTAAAATTGTCTTACACTTTTGGCATTTTCTTTTGAGTGTGTAGTACATGTCACAGATTGTCTTTTTTTTTTTCAAAAAAGAATAAAAATATTATTGTACTTCTTGATTTGACTCAGCAAATCTGCATGTCCCATGGTCATTTTGAACTTACCATTTCCTAAACAAAACTCATTATGTTTACCCTGAAACCTACTCCCTCTCAAACTTCTCTATTATTGTTGGGAGCACCACCATTCTTCCTGTCCCTTTGATGTGGCTAACGTAGGCACCAAACATTTTTATTTAGGCACCAGATGATGGTAGGCATCAAATGTTGGGGTTCAGTCATGTGAAAAAATTCACAATGGCCTTTCTCTTTGGCAAAGGGTAGGTTTATTTAGAAGAGGTCATAGACAAAATGAAGGGATACAATAGACACCAGGAATGGTAAATATGAAATTAGAGTGGGAGAGCACAGAGCAAGGAAAGAGTTTAATAAATTAGTAAGAGAAGTGGAGTCTGAGAGGAGAGACATAGCATAGTGAGTTTAGGAGAGATACATAGAAGAAGGATGAGGGAAAAGATACCATGAGACAGAGTATTGTGGCAGATTGATTCAAGGGGATTCAGCCAAAGGTAGATTTATAGGGAAAATTTAACCTTGAAAATTTAAGTTGGATTTTTGACTGGATTACCCCAACCCCCACCATGACCTAAACAGATCTCTTTCAGAGCTTTCTTCCTGCCTGCTAGGGAATAATTTTCATCAATGTTTCAGTTTCTCTCTGCCAACCACATCCACCATTTAGGACCTCATCATTTCCCAAACTCTCATCCTTACTTCCTATTCTCTCTCATTTCCTAAATCTGATCAGTTGCCAAATCTTATAATTTCAACTTCTACAGTTTGCCTCTTATCAATCCCTTTCTCTCTGCCCACATAACTATCACCTTAGTTAAATTACCACCTCTGGGCTTTTACCTTACAATAGCCTTCCATATCCAGTCTCAAAGCAGATGCCAGGGTGATTTTTTTTTTTTAACAGTGATCACATGATTGCCCTCACTCAATAAACTCTAGTGACTCCTTGTTACCTCTGAGAACAAATACAAATCCTATCTTGACAGCCAGGCTCCAACTCACCCTCCAGTCTTATTAAGCATAACTATCCTCCATGAATTCTATGGTTCAGTTAATCTGACTTTCTTATAATAGGCATTCATTTTCCATTTCTGTGCCTTTGCATTGACTATTCTCCATTCACAGAATATATCTCCTTTCCCCTTAGAATTTTTAGTTTCCTCTTGCTCTTTCTTTAAGCTCTACCTTCTCCTGAAAGTCTTTTCTGATCCCTTAGCAGCTAGTACCCTCTCTGCCAATCACTGTGTATGTATCTTTTGTATTTTTGTACTTTGCTTTTCTTTTGTATAGTACATGTTGTTTTACTTAGTAAAATATAACTTGCCTGAGGATAGAGTCTCTGTATTCCCATCATCTAACTAATCATCTTGTTGATTAATTAATACATAGAAATAATCCTTTGCATTTTCTCTATAATTAATGAGGAAAAACTCAGCATAGAAGAGAATTAAAAGGAGTTTATTAAACATATATCAAGGTAGCAATATATTGAGGAACTGATCATTAGAGATCAGTAAGGATTCAAGATGGAACCAACTTTTATTGATAACTTTCATAATGAGATAAAGAAAATTTGGATAGGTCCACACTGGCAAAAGGGGATGGGGCATTATATGTCAAATCTTCTCCAATTGCCTTGTAGATGATGGATAACAAGAATGAATACATGTTGGATAGCAGTTAATACAAAAGCTGCAACTGGATGATGCCTTCCCCAACACAGACCAACTGGGACTGGGAATAATGGGTCACTGAGTCCTAATTTTCAATATTCCTTTAGCCTGGAGAAAAGAAGGTTAGGGATTTGAAGGACTATGTCCTGGAAGAGACCTTGGGTTTGTTTTGCTTGGCTCTAGAGGATAAATTTAGATATGATGGCAGGAAAAACTTCCTGACTTCCAGAGTTCTCCAAAATGGAACAGCTGTTTTAGGAGACAGTAATAGGTTCTCTCTCATTAAAGGTCTTAATGTAAATACCCACCAGTTGTGTTTGTTGTAGAGGAGTTCTTGTTCAGGTATGGTCCTCTTTAAAAACAGAGGACAAACAACAAACTTGTGAGTAGAACAAGCTGCCCAACTGGAGCTCCAATTGGCCATTTCCAGTTAGGCAATAAAGCTCCTTCTTTCCTTCTTCTCTTCCCTTCCCTTTCCCATCTCTTTCCTTTTTCTTTATCTACATAAGATATAATACCTTTACCTGCTGATGCTGTGTCTAAATGTAAATGTTGATTGAAGAAACAAGATGAGGTTTCAGATAAGGGGTTTGAATTGATTTCTTTCTAAAGGACCATGACTTAAAATCATTCTGGCTCTCATAGACTAGCCAACAATAGGTCCCATCTCAAGTCCCACCTGGTCATTGCTTATGCCTTGATGTCCTAGAGTGAATGCAAATAGCAACTATTTCTGGTTTTGGCCAGAAACCCTGAAAGTCTTCTCCTTTCAAATTTGACTATGTAAAAGAAGGCATTCTTTGCCTCATTTTTTACCTAGCCTTCATCACTGAATTGGGTATTGCCTCAGTCAAACTTAGGAGCTGTTAAATAACTTTAAAAGGCTAAGGTGTTCTACTGAAATCTGGGAACATCTTCAATCATCCGGATCTATATCTTGCTACTGGATGAAGATGGGGAGGAGAAAGTGAGCAGGTAACTTTGTACAGTCCTCCCTCACTTAAATCTAATTCATTTTCGAGTCATGGTGTCACCTCCCTGATGTCCTGGTCTTCTTGGAGAACAAAGGACAAACATAACTTTGGATTAGATATTCTCCAAAGTTCCTTCTAACTTTGAGATTCTTTAGTCACTAAATTCTGTTTTCTCAAACTGAATTTGATATCACTTGGGGTGGGAAAGGGGGAGTGAACCATGGCAGAGGAGAAAGAACATGAGAACAGAGGTCCTAATCTTGACCTTGCCTAATTAACCATGCTAAGCAAGCTTCTTCATCTCTTGGGTTGTTCCCTCTCCCTCTGCTTGGACTAGCTCAGCTCTAAATCTCTTGTTCCTGACCATTTTATGGTCCAATGTGTGACCAAGTTCAACAAAACTTCCTCTAAACAAGAAGGGAACCGTTATAGTCTTTACTATGTAACCATGGCAGAGGAAGAAGAACATGAGAATAGGTATCAGGAAACATGGGTCCTAATCTTCACCTTGCCACTAATTAACCATGCTAAACAAGTCTCTTCATCTCTTGGGTTGTCTCCCCCCCTCCCATCACTTCCTTCTGCATCTATAAAATGATTTGCTTGGACAAGCTCAGCTCTATATCTCTTGTTCCTGACCTTATTATGGCTCCAATCTTATGGACAATTTATTAAAATTACAATAGCTAGTGTTCAATGGGTGGACCTCTAAAAGCCCTTGAACATTTCCTCTTAGGCATTTACTAGCTGTGTGACCATGGGCAAGTCACTTAACTTCTTTATACCTCAGTTTCTTAATTTGTAAAAGGGAATAATAATATATTGTTCCTCATGGGGCTGTTATGAGGATGGGAATGGGAGAATAGACAAAATGTCTCCTTGTCCAATTACAGTGTGCAATTCCGGTTTCTTTTTCTTTTTTTTCTTTTTTTTTGCTTTCTTCCAAATGTTTAAGGTCTTTTGTCACATTTTCATTTAATGGGAATCAATCTTTCTACATAGCCTAAAGAGTGCCTGCATGTCAGACACAGCTCCCTCATGCATTAGACTGGCTCTAACATTTCACAGCCATTAAAGAGATGAGTTATATGGGTCTTCTTTTGGGACTGGACAGTCACTGTGGGCTGAATTGTTCAAGGAGAGAGTATCATCATCAAACATAGAAGGTCTTAACCTTTTTTGGTGTCATAGATCCCTTTGTTAATCTGGAAAAGCCTATGGACCCTTTCTCAGCATGTATTTTTTTTTTAATCCTAATTGGAGGAAATAATAAATTCTAGTTAGATGTCAGTGAATAAAGATGTATTTTTTCCTTAATACAAGTTCATAGGCTACCTATAATATATCAATGGACTGAAGATTAAGAACCTCTAACAAAAAGGGAAGGAAAATAGGATGATGGTAGACTTACTCATCAGCAACCAAGTTTTAGAAATTACTCCTTGTAATTACCCTCCATCCTTCAGTCAGAATCTTCTCTCTAAGTGGATGGCTCCTCTCAGAATCTCCATTTAAGGAGGGAGACCAGGCTAGCCATACCTTAATTCCTCACCAGACTTCTTCATGCCCCATCAGTCTGGATACTTCTTTCTCCCTTTCCCCACCTCCCCCCTTCAACTTCCTTTCATGTATTGTCTTTCCCATTAATATGTAAGCTCCATGAGGTCAAGGACCATCTTTTTTTTTTTAACTTGTATTTCTATTTTTTCTGGCTCATTGACTGACCAACTGACTAGAGTATTTTCAAACATTTTGGACTCCTTTGATTTCAATTTCTGTTCAGCTTTATGGACATTCTCTTGTTACTTTTTATGGTTAACTTTATGACTTCTGTTGGGCAGCAAGAAAAAAAACCCTTGGCTTCAAGTCAGGAAAATCTCTATTCACATGTGACCTCAGATACTTACTCAGAAGTATGATCCTGAATCAGTCACTTAACCCTTGTCTTCCTTAGCTTTTTTTAACTGTAAAATGGGGATAATAATAGCACCTTTTTCCAGAGTCATGATAAGCATTAAATTAGATAATAATAGTAAAGTGGTTAACATAGTGCACAGAACATAAATATTTAATCTTTTTTCTCAATCCTTCATTTATAAAGCATAGTGATTCAGTATTTTGGATTTTGAGACTTTTTTGGTTTCATTGATGATATACTGAGTTTCTTTCCTCTCCCCTCCCCGTTCCTTCTTTATATGGTTGAGATATGGAGAGGTTAAGTAGATAAAAGACTCTCCTTGAGGCAGGAAAAACACTCTTTCTGATAATACTAGCCATATCAGCAAGGACAAGTCACTTAGTTATATAATAACTTGTATTCATATTGAATTTTGACATTTACAAAGCACTTTTTAATTGTTGTTTAGATGCTGTGATTAGCCCTTATTTTACAAGTCAGAAAACTGAGGTTCAGAGATCCTAAATGAAGTGAACTGCTTCAAGAAGTGTAAGGGGGCATCCCCCTCATTGTCAGTCTCTAATCAGAGGCTAAATGATCATTTGTCAAATGTTGTAGTGAGAATACTTTTTGGCTTTGAGTCAGATCCCCTATGGGCTAAGTGACTTGGCTAAGGTCACATGGCTAGTAAGTGTCTGAGGCAGATTTTAAATCCAGGTCTTCCTGATACCAAGACTAGCATTCCATGATACCAAATTCCCCTTCAAGACACTAGCTCACTTTAGTGTTCATTGCTCACACAATTCTCTGTATTATTAGATAAAGACAAGGTACTAGAGAGTGGGAGATTTTGCCTGGGAGGTCTCCACACCATTGAAGTCCTAGATATTTGCCAGAACCTCCTTTCTCCCAATATAACTAGATTAGAATTTAGAGATCTCCTCACCCCCAAAACTTTGTCCACAGACATGAAGGTAAGCCACAAGAGGGAAGTCAGTGTCTGACCACAGTGACTCATGTAATGGGGGTTCAGACTTAACCGTTCAGTGGGAGAAAGTACTATTGGCCACAAAATCATTTCTGCAAGTCAACAAAATGATCTTAATTAAAAAAAAAATTCTAATTTTCATTTGTAGACAATTCATACCCAAAGAGTCTGCCTCCTTTTTTTTGTAATTTAAAAAATTTTAATCTTTAAAACAAAATAAAAACATTATCATGTACACAGAAGATCATAAAAGAAAGTTCAATATAAAATAACAAATTTTTATTTCAAGAAAAGCCATATAATAAATATATACATTGTTTTCAAAGTTGTCCAGATTTTGTTTGTTCTTTTGTTCTTTGTTGTGCACTTTTTTACTTTATTTTTTTCCCTCCCTCTCTCCTGCCATCCCTAAGGCTAAAATCAAACATATGTTTGTGTGTATGTATATGCATATATTCATATATGCACACACATGTCTATCTATATAAGTATAGATATATACATACATATACACAAATATCTATAAACATATATACACACATATACACTCATACTATACTATGCTTTTTTTGTTCTATCATTTGTTTCTCTGAAAGTGGATAGTATCTTCTTTCATAAGTCTAAGACTTTTTCTAAATCAACCACTTCATCATTTCCTACACCACAGAAATATTATAATTCAATTATATCTTGTCTGAGAGATTGTCTATGAAAGTCCCCCCCCCCAATTTCTTTCTGTTCTTGTCTACATTCTTTCTGTTCTTGTCTACATAGGTTTTATTTATACCAAAGGTTTTTTATTTAAAATAATCAAAATTATCTTTTTTACACTTGATCTTCCTTTATAATATAGTTTAAGATCTGATATTGCTGATAGTATTTCCTTTACATTCCCCCTTAACTTTTTAAAGTTCCTGATCTTTTGTTCTTCCAAATGAACTTTGTTATTATTTTTTCTAACTCAGTAAAATTTTTTAAAATAATTTAATTGGGATGGCATTTAATAAATTGATTAGTTAGATAAAATTGTCACTTTAAAGATTATATTGGCTTTGCCTGTCTGCCTCCCTTTTGTAAGACATGGAGCCTTCTGCAAGCTTCTTTTTTAATTTATTACCTTGTATATAGATTTGAATTAGTCACAGTAGTATCTTATAAATCATAAGCAAGAGTCCCTCCCTACCCCCACTCTCTCTAGTTGCTGGTCCCATACAATGAGTCAAAGCTTGTCAAAGACAATTTTTGAAATCTTGAATAAATCTGGCATTTTGTTGGGACAGCTGTGAAATACATTTCTGTTTTTCTCTCTCCCCCTCCTCTAAACCCTTTCACCCCAGCTGGTTTCCTTTCTTCTCCCTGGCTGTGAACAACGTAATTTGTGTGGTTCCATTTTTAGCCAGGCTTTATATTTGAATTATATTCTCCCTCTGTGAACACTGAAATTAATTTCTTCTAATATGAATGGAGTTGGGTAGGGAGAGAGTTGCTACCCTACACAAAAAGGCTTTACAAGCCTGGTCTGAGCTAAGTTGTGGTGAGCAGAAACTCTTCATCCAAGCCCACTTACAGAGGAGTAAAGTTCGATTTATAGATTTGAGAGGGAAGTCCATTTTTATGGGTCTTGTCCAAAAAATCCAACAAAAATCTGTAAACAGGAGAGGAGAAATGAACCTGAGCCAGTTTGAGTAGACCTGTTCATAGGGACTGTACTTTCCAGGCCTAGTTTCAATTCACCAGTTTCAAAGGCAGGGGATGGGCAGAATTAGCTACTAATGAACATACCATAAGCAGATCTGTGATGAGATTTTTAGTCTCTAAATGGAATTTTTATTTAATGAGGTACTGAAATGACAGTCTACATCTTTGGAATTTTTTTTATTTTATTTTACAGGGGAAAAATATATTTTATCTCCCCTCCCCCATTTTTCTTAATTCTTAATCACCACCCAGCATTTCCCAATACTGGCTTGCTCATAGGAGTTAAGCAATTGGCTTTCTTTCCCTAACTTCCCACACAGCAGAACTATGTGCTTCTCCACTGGACTATTGAGCCTTGGAGTTTCTGATGCTGTTGAGTTTTGGTTCCTAGCGCCTGAATGAAGGTGCCAACTTACATTCCATTCTCTTCCCATATTCTTTCTCCTTTCTCCTTTTTTTGCTTTCCCCCTTCTACTTCAGTGTGTCAAGAGTCAAAAAGGAATGCTTTCTCTTGACCTGAAAAATTCCCATGTTGAGTACTAAACCACATTTTAAAAAATATTTGGAGTAAATTGGCTAATCCTAATTTTTAGGTCTGAGCAAACCAGACAATTTTTGATAAAAATTCATTTATGATAATTTTTTGGCCACATAGCAATTGAACAGCTTTCTTTTGTGAAGAACTGGACTTAATGTTGTGTTTTCAGGGTGGTGATAGGGTTCAGAACTGGAAAGAACCCTAAAGATACTTGATCCAAATTTTCTTCCCATTTTTAATTTTTATTTTAAATTATTTTATTAACTTATGCTGAGGCAGTTGGGGGTTAAGTGACTTGTCCAAGGTTACACAGCTAGGAAGGGTTAAGTGTCTGAGACCAAATTTGAACTCAGGTCCTTCTGACTTCAGGGCTGGTGCTCTATCTACTTAGCTGCCCCTCTTCCCATTTTTTAAAAAGTGAAAACTAAGTTTCAGAGTAGCGAAGCAACTTGGCTGACATCACATAGGTCTTAAATTGTGGTTCCTAGGCTCTTGCCTTTATCACGTTATCTTTTTTTTTTTTTTTAACTAAAGCCACTTTGAAGAAATAATGTTGTACCAAGGAGGGATTTGTGGAGACTAAATGTTTTCATTCTCTTCCTCTTTGGAGAAATCTGTGAATATAGGAGTTCCTCATTTGGAGATGAGGAAAAGAATTGATTAAACTTTAAAAATGCTTAAAATAATATTTTAGATTTATATTGTGATTTAAAGTTGGCAAAGAGCTTATTATATATATATATATATGTATATGTATATATATATACTTATTGGTTTAGTTTCTTATAATAGAATCTAAGATTTTTAGAGACAAAAGGCATTTTTTTTGAGAATCAGAAAAGATTAAATAAGAGATACAAGTTAAAAAATTAATATGAGAAATAGAATAATACAATCTTAAGAGTTTTGAGAGACTTTAGAGGTCATCCAGTTCATTGTCACATCCAATAAAATACTTTCTCTATCATCTTTTAATTTGGCACTCAACCTCTGTCCTTTTATGCTTCTCTTTATTGTTCTTCCTAGTAAGTAGATGGACCAATATTTAGTAAAATCTTGTATCAAGTAGGAATTTATGGAGATTAAATGTTTTAATTCTCTTCCTTTTTGGAGAAAACCGTGAATATAGGAGCTAGAAATAAGGATTCCATTTGGAGAAGGGGAAAAAATTGTATGTAGTACAATTAGTACTTAAGTAATACTAGTAAGTAAATGAACTAAACTTTAGTAAAATGTACCAAGGAGGGATTTGTGGAGATTAAATGTTTTCATTCTCTTCCTCTTTGGAGAAAACTGTGAATATAAGAGCTAGAAATAAGGGTTCCATTTGCAGATGGAGAAAAAATTGATTAAACTCTATGCTTAAAAAATAATAATACTTTGGATTCATATTGTGGTTTAAAGTTGACAAGGTGCTTTACATATTAGCTTATTGTATATATATATATATATATACTTATTGGTTTAGTTTTTTGCAATAGAATCTCAGATTTTTAGAGGCAGAAGGCATTAATTGGAAATCAGAAAAGATTAAATAAGAGATAAAAGTTAAAAAAATATTATAAGAAGTAGAGTAATACAGTCTTAAGAATTTTGAGAGACTTTAAAGGTCATCCAGCCCATTGTCACATCCAATAAAATACCTTCTCTATCATCCTTTTATTTTGGCACTCAAACTTTGTGCTTTTATGCTTCCCTTTATTGTTTTTCTTACTAAGTAGAAGGACCAAAATTTAGTAAATGTACAAAGACTTTTCTTTTAAATAAATTTTCTAACATCACAACTATCCAAATTTAATAATTCAGAATAATAGTATGAGAATAATACATTTTGTAATGGGTTTCTGCATTTTTCTGTCAAGTACTTGAAAAAAAATTGTTACATCATGATGTTTTCTAAAATTGATGCCTACTAAAATTTTGTTTCATATCTATGTTCATAAGACCTCTCAGCTTTCATTTTAATCATAGAGTCTTCTCTAGCCCTCCATTGGCCATCAATTCCACCTCTTTGGTTTTTTTCTCCAGTACTTAGGAGCCACCCCAGGGAGAGACTTGGCTTTCAGTTTCCTGGTTTCTGACCTGACTTCTTAGGATTTTACTTCTGACTTTTCCTGTATCTTCTTGGAGCTTCACAGGTCACAACCTGAGGGAAGGACTTTTAAACAGTCTAATCACTAGTATCCCTCAAGGAATTACTCTTCCCAACTGATACTCTACCTGGATCTGTTCCTCATTGATTAGCATAGTTCTCTCCTTCCCCCTTCCCTCCCTCTCCTTTATATTTTTCCTTCCTCAGTGATTCTGAACCTTTAGCTGCCACCTAACCCTTTTCTTCATTCTCACTAAAACCTTTATGCCTTCTCACCCTATTTTTGATTTTGCTTTTGCCAGGCCATCAATCATACAACTGGCTCTACTCTTCTTTCCTCCCCATCTTCACCTCATGGTGAACCATTTCAATTGTATGTAATCGCCTTCTCCCTTTGACCTTTACCTTGTCCTTTAGGAAGTCATGCCTTGCCAACTCACAACACTGATTTACTTCTAACTAATTTTCCTCCTTAATTCCTATTCATGTCCTACTAAATAGAACTGGAGAAAATCATTAAACTCTGCTAGTTGAGTCCAGCACAAATTTATGTTTCAAGACAATTCTTTTAAAATTCCCTAATCAATTTACTATCCCTTGTGGCACAATGGGTATTCCAAATCTTTTTGTTTCTCTTCAAGCTTTTCTTTAACCCACATTCCCTCATTCTCTCATCTAAGAACCTTATCTCATACTTCATGAAAAAAAATGAGGTCATTCTCAGAGAGTTTCATCTCCCTTTCTTTTGATATCCTATTTTGGTAATTTCAACAGTTCTACAGTTTCACTGGGTTCATCAATAATCTCTAGGAAAGTGATTCACAGATTTATATGCCCTGCCTTGGTTTTTCTCATAAACTCTAGTCACAAATTCTCCCAAAGAGCATCTCAAATTGAATATGTCCAAAATAAAGCTGGATATCTTTCCCCACAAATTGTTCCCTCTTCTCAGTTTTGCTACTAATGTTAAAGGCATGATCAACCCTATCAATCACCTTGGATCAAAACCTCCATTGCTCAATTTTATCCTGTATAAATCTGTTAATACATCCTGTTATATCTACCATTATTTCACATATGAAATGATAGCCCCTGAAGTTCTTCTCTCCACTCACACAGACACTTCTCCATCAGTCAAATACATCAAGCATTTAATAAAACCTATTAATAAAATTAATAAAACTGTGCTAAACAAAGAAAGTTTGTCCTTGTCTTCAAGTTGCATACAATCCAATAGGGTCTTACCTTTTCTTGTTGTTTGTCCTTAGTTCTCGAAGAAGACCATGACATCAGGGAGGGGATGTCATGACAGGAAAAGAATTATATTTAAGTAAGGGAGGGTTCTGCAAGGTGACCTGACTCACTTTCCCCTCCAGAGTCACCTGGGTCCAGTGGCCAGATACAGATCATGATGACTCGAGATGGCCTGGATTAAATGGGAGATACTTTTAAGCTAAAGTCTTCAATAAGTCTCAATTTGACTGAGGCTGCACCCATTCAGTGATTTAGGCTAAGTAGCAATTATGGCAAAGCATCTCCTCTTTCACCTAGTCAAAAAAAAATCTGAACAACAAATAAATAAATAAATTTGGGAGGGGAAGATCCTCAGGATTTCTAGCCAAAACAGAAATGATTGCTCTTTACCTTCAATCCATCTGAGTCGATCAGGACCCAAACAATGACCAAATGGGACTTGGTCTAGGACCTGTTGGTGGTCAATGAGAATCAGATTAGTTTTTATTTAAGGTCTGGTCCTTTAGAAATAAATCTAGCTAGTAAACCCCAAGATATCTGGGGAGAGTTGAGAGGTACAAAAGAGAAGAAAAAAATGCTTTTAAGAGAATCTGTAGGTAAGGGTATGATATCCTATGTGCATAGAGGGAGGAGAGGTAGAAAGGAAGGAGGGAGGGAGGGAGCAAGGTCTTACCTAACCAAAGGACTATTATTGTCACTACAGTAGGCTTCTTGCCAATAAAATCAAATAGAACTTATGTGTAGTGCTTGCTAGAGAATGAAGGTCAACAGTTCTCTTAACTCTTGCCTTTTGACTCATTCTTGAAATCATTATAATATTGACATGCTTTAAGATAGACTTCATATGCATTGACTCATTTGCTCCACAAATTCCATGAAAGAGATAATCCAAGTATTATTGTCTTCATGTTAAAAATTGTGAAAAATGAAGCTCAGAAGAGGTTAATTCCTCTGTCCAAAGTAAACCACATAGTAAATAGGAGGGCCAGAGATGGCCCAATGTACTGGAACCCAATCTTTTGACTCATTTTGATGCTACACATCATCTTCAATTACTTTGGTTAACATTTTTATTACCTTTGATTATGAATAACTTTTAGTTATTAATCACTTATACATCCAATGTGAATGGATGTTTCTTGAGAGTTTCTGATTGGGGATTGAAGGGAGAAATGTAGCACTAGAGGTATAAAGGGAGTGGGGAAGATGAAATGCTGAGGGGGGATAATGGAGTTTTCAAAAAGTGTCTTTACCTGTGTTATAGCTTTGCTGAAGGCAATGAGCTTTTTATTACCTTGCTGTTTCTTTTCACAATTTTTATTCTGCATTTTGGAAAAAAATGCTAATCCCCAATGAAAAAAAATGAATCCTAATTTTTATGGGAAATTCACTAGAGGAACTGTGAACTTAAGAAAAAAATAGGATAGATGGTTCATTGCTAACTGAATCAAAAGTAGGAGAGAGATGACATAATCTTTCAAGACTCCTTGCTTAAAGACTACTATAAATTCTAGCCAAGTGATTGATACCTTCCAAAGAATCATGAAGGTAAATTCCATCCCTTTGAGTAGGTGACAGTGTTGGTTGTGCTACCATGATTTGGTACTACTTTTTTTTTGTGAGGCAAGTGACTTGCTCAGGGTCATACAGCTATTGAGTTAAATGGCTGAGGCCAAATTTGAACTCAGGTTTTCCTTACTTCAAGGCCAGTGCTCTATCCATTGCACTGTCCAGCTGTTCCATAATATTTTTTTAAATTAAAACTTTCTATTTTCAAAACATATGCATTGATAATTTTCAGTATTCACCCTTGTAAAACCTTTTGTTCCAGTTTTTTTTCTCCCTCACTTCCCCTTCCCCTCCCCTAGATGACAAGTTATTCAATATATATTAAATATGTGCAATTCATCTATACATATTTCCACAATTATTATGCTGCACAAGAAAAATCAGAAAAAAATGAGAAAACAAAATGCAAGCAAACAACAACAATAAAAAGGTGAAAATACTATGTTGATCCACATTCAGTCCCATAATCCTCTCTAGATTAAAATGGTTCTCTTTATCACAAGACGATTAGAACTGGTCTGTATCACCTCATTGCTGAAAAGAACCACGTCTGTCAAAATTGATCATCGTATAATCTTGTTGTCACTGTGTACAATGTTCTCCTTGTTCACTCAGCATCAGTTCATGTAAGTCTCTCCAGGCCTCTCTGAAATCATCCTGTTGATCATTTGTTATGGAACAATAATATTCCATAATATTCATATGCCATAATTTATTCAGCCATTCTCCAATTCTCAGCATCTACTCAGTTTCTAGTTTCTTGCCACCACAAGAAAGGCTGCCACAAATATTTATGCATACACAGGTTTTTTTTCCCTTTTTAATGATCTCCTTGGGATATAGGCCCCCAGTCTACTTTTTATTAGAATAGCCTCATTAATATTTTGGAAGGAAGTTATTTTGTTTTTGAATCATCTTTTTTAAATATATCTCTTCCATCTCCTTACTACTCAACTAGCCATTTTTACTAACAAAAAATGAAAGAGGGGGAAGGAAGTTGAGTCTGACTGAGTGTGCCTCATTCTGAATCCACAGTCTATGACTTCTGTAAAAAAGTCAAAGAGGTACATTTTCTCACCTCTTCTCTAGGACTAAGATTCTTGGCCATTAAAATTATGTAGTATATGTCTTCTTTTTTCTCTGCATTTATAAGTCATTCATTGTGTACACTGGTTCTCCTTACTTCATTCTCTATCAGTTAATGTAAGTGTAACCTGTGGTTCAAGTTTTGTTCTTTGCAGAAGGCTCTCTTCATGAGTGCAAAGATTGATTACTTGATTCTCTGTGCCTCAAGACATTCTCTTCACCAGTGAAGAGAGTCTTCTGCAAATGTTCAGGCCTGAGCCTTAGGTTACACAATTTTTTGGGGGGATGAGTTACTAATATATAATTTTTTGTATAGCTTACAGATTCCCATATGATGATGACAACTATATGATCTTCATATCAGAATGAGATTAATTTTATTATTTCCAGGGCAAGGGAAGTAATAACCCCAGTGCTCCTTATCCTGGGCAGGCCATGTCTGGAGTCCTCTGTTCAGTTGTCAATATTATATTTTAGGAAGAATGTTGACAACTTGGAACTTGCCTAGACTGAGGAGGGTGACCAGATTGTGGAAGGGGATCAGAGATCATACCATATAATAATGGCATTCGTTGGAAGAACTAAAGAACTGAAATGTGTAAAGGGACATGATGCTGTCTTTTATTTGAAGAATTGTCACATAGAAAAAGACTAATTTGTCCTGGTTGGCTCCACACAGAATGGAGAATAGGAACAAAGAGGGAAGGTTGGAGAAAAGAAGATCTCAACTGGATACAAGATAAAAACCAAAACAAAGACTTCTTCCCAATATTTAGAGCTACTTCTAAGTGGAGCAGATGGCTTTAAGATATAGTAAGCTCCTTTGGAAATTTTTAAGAGGAGATTGCATAAAAACTTTTCAAGGATATTGTAGAGTGTATTCTTGGTCAAGTACAGGGTGCACATTCTGTGACTCTGTGTGTGCACATATGTGCACATGTGTGTATATGAAAATATCTGTGGAAAGGATGCCAGACAAATACTGAGACCAATGGTATTAGCACATCAAGTGTAAGAGTGAGAGAATTTGGTATGATTTCTTCTCACCTATTTATCTGACACAGGGGTATTTTATTTTTAGCGAAACATTTGACTTTGAAGCCTAAAAAAACAGTTTTTGCTTTGTTTTATCCCCCCGCCCTTATCATTTCTTCTTTATAATCTAACATTACTGATTATGAATGGAGTTTGAGCCAACATCTGCTAGAGAAAAGAAATTACTCCCAGCTGTGTTTGTGACCCCAAACTGGGCAACCCGCCTAACAAATTAGTTTTTAGGAAATTATCACCACTGGGAATTTCTAACTTCAGAATGAAGATGGAGTGTATGGGCACAAGATAATGGACTATCATTTTCTTCATCCTCTGCCAGCCCAAGAGCAAAAAACCAGGAATCCTCTTTTGATCCTTAAAGTTCTTTCTTCTTCTTCTTCTTTTTTGCTGAGACAATTGGGGTTAAGTGACTTGCCCAGGGTCACACAGCTAGGAAGTGTTAAGTGTATGAGACCAGATTTGAACTCAGGTCCTCCTGACTTCAGGGCTGGTGCTCTATCCACTATGCCACCTAGCTGCCCCTCTTTTTTCTTTTATATGTAGTGTTTTCATGATGGGGGACACTGTCCCTGAATTAGCCACAGCACAAAATACAACAGGAGATTGTGGAGTGTTCATACATTGGGATTCCCACACTCTAAGATGGTTAGAAATTCCCTTAGGTAACTTACATTCCCATTGATTGTGTTGCTCTTAAAACATGAGTCTCTGCTCCCAGCTCATCTAAGCAATGAATGTACACTGGTTTTTAAAGGGAAAATATCTCTCTGAAAATATCTATATATTATGTATTATTAACATCACAAATAGAGCAAGGTAACTTGTTCTAAGGAAAGACAATTTCATTCGGAGAATTCTCATGTGGTCAATATTTGTTTGACAACTATTATTTTATGAGCTAAGGGCAGCTGGGTGGCTCAGGAGGACCTGAGTTCAAATGTGACCTCAGACACTTACTAGCTATATGACCCAAGGTGAATCACTTGTTTGCCTCAATTTTCTTATCTATAAAATGAGTTGGATAAGAATATGGAAAAAAACCCAAGAAAACCCTAAATGAGATCAGGAAAAGTTGGACATGATTAATTGGCTGAACAAGAACAATTTTATGGTTTGAGAACTTAGCTATTTGCAAGGAGAAAAAGTCAGACTTGTATGAGAGCTGTAATAACTCTTTGAAGGTTATAAAGGTATTATTCAATATACATGTACTCTGTTCTATTGCTCTGCATTAGGGATTAATAATCTGGAGTTCTTGGACCAGCAGACCTGTAAACTTGGATGGGCAAAACATTATATGTGTGTGTATATACATATGTTTTTATACACTCAATCATTCCATAAAACATCATGAAACATGATTTTTTCCTCTAGAAATTTCAAGCCAATTCAACAAACATTGAACAATTACTATGTATCTAATACTGGGCTATATTCTAGGGATTCCTAGAAATGAAAAAATAATCCCTATCCCCAAAAGAGCTCACAGGGAGACAGCACGCACTATGTACAAACTATATATGGATAGAGAAAATTGGAGATAAGTTCATAATAAATTCAACATGTATCTTTCTAAAGTTGCTTTGCTTTTCTGAGGGTATTTAGAGGCTTTCTTTTATTCTCTTCACATTTATTTCTGTTCGGAGGAGACATTATTCATATCACCTCTTTCTCTTTCACTACACCAATATTAAAAACAAACGACCAATTCTTATAGGACATGTGCCAGCAAGCAAAACAAATCTGTCCCACTGGTCATGGGTAAAAATGTATATTTCACTTTAGATCTCCAGTCCATGATTTTCATGTGATTTGTTGAATAATATACTTGATCACTGGTCCTTTAGAATTGTGTTTGGATATTGTATTGATCAGAGCTCTTAAATCTTTCAAAGTTGTTTATCTTTAAAATGTTGTTGGTATTATACACATTATTATCCTTGTTCTTTTCATCTTACTCTATCAGTTCATGCAAGTCTTCCCAGGCTTCTTTGAAACCATACTTTTATCATTTATTATAACATAGTATGATTTCATCACATTTGTGTACAATTTGTCCCATCATTCTCCAATTAATGGGAAACATTCCCTTAGTTTCCAGTTGTTTGACATTCTAAAGGAACTGATACAAATATTTTTCTACATAAGGAACATTTTTCTCTCTTTGATCTTTTTGGGTATTGACTTGGTAGTGATGCCACTGGATCAAAGGTAACATACAATTCACTAACACTTTGGCCATATCTCTAAATTGCTTTCAAGAATGGCTGGACCAAGTCATAGCTTCAGCAAAAACTCACATTTTCATCTCTTGAGAAGTTGTCATTTTACTTTTTAAAAAGTTGTTTGCCAACCTTAAGGCTTTAAAGATGACTTCAGAATTGTTTTAATTTTAAATTATCACTATTATTGGTGATTTAGAATATTTTTCTCCATATAGTTGTTGCCAGACTGGACTTCTTTATTTTAAACTGCCTGTTTATTATATCCTTTGACAATTTATATTGAAAAATATCTCTTATACTTAAAAATTTTAGTCAGTTCCTGGTATTTCTGGATATGAGACCTTTGCCAGAGAAATTTGCAAAACCTTTTTCTTCTTAATTAATTGTTCTTTTTCTAATTTTAACTACACTGATTTTGTGCAAAAACTTGTCTATTTTACTTTGGTGACCTCTATTTCTTTTTGTTTTGGTCTTGCATTCATCCCCCCATATATTCTTTGATATATGGATGGTCCATTCTTTGATAAGGATGCTCCCTTAATTTTCTTATAATGTGATCTTATGTTTCTAAGAAATGTATGCATGAAAGAGTGATTTTATAAGTAAATTAGAAGAACATAGGATGATTTACCTCTCAGATCTATGGAGAAAAAAGGAATTTGTGTCCAAAGAAGAAATGGAATGCATAATTGAACACCAAATAGATAATTTTGATTTATATTAAGTTAAAAAAGTTTTTGTACAAACAAAACTAATGGAGACAAGATCAGAAGGGAAACAATAAATTGAGAAATCATTTTTACATTTAGGGTTCTGATAAGGGCCTCATTTCTAAAATTTATAGAGAATTGACTCAAATTTATAAGAATTCAAGACGCTCTCCAATTGATATATGGTCAAAAGATATGAATAGACAATTTTCAGATGAAGAAATTAAACGCATTTCTAATCATATGAAAAGGTGCTCTAAATCACTATTGATCAGAGAAATCCAAATTAAGGTCCACTTCACACCTCTCAGATTGGCTAAAATGACAGGAAAAGATAATGAAAACTGTTGGAGAAGATATGGGAAAACTGGGACACTAATACATTGTTGGTGGAACTGTGAATGTTGATCCAGCCATTCTGGAGAGCAATTTGCACTAAGTTCAAAAAGTTACCAAACTGCATATTTATTTATTTTTTGCTTTGGCAATTGGAGTTAAGTGACTTGCCCAGGGTCACATGCTAGGGCATGTCAAGTGTCTGAGACCAGATTTGAACTCAGGTCTATCCTGACTTCAGGGCTGGTACTCTGTCCACTGCACCACCTGGCTGCCCCGAAGCTGCATGTCCTTTAATCCATCAGTGTTCCTACTGGGCCTATATCCCAAAGAGATCTTAAAGTAAGAAAAGGGACCCACATGTGCAAAAATGTTTGTGGCAGCCCTTTTTGTAGTGGCAAGAAACTGGAAACTCAGTGGATGCCCATCAGCTAGAGAATGGCTGAGTAAGTTATGGTATATGAATGTTATAGAATATTACTGTTCTATAAGAAACGACCAGCAGGATGATTTCAGAGAGGCCTGGAGAGACTTGCATGAACTGATGCTGAATGAAATCAGCAGAACCAGGAGATCGTTGTACACGGCAACATCAATATTATAGGATGATCAATTCTGATAAACGTGACTTTTCCAACAGATGACTGATGCTAGTTCCAATGATCTTGTGATGAAGAGAACCACCTACACACACAGAGAGGACTGTGGGAACCAAATGTGGATCACAACATAACATTCTCACTCTTTTTGTTGTTGTTCACTTGCATTTTATTTTCTTATTCATTTATTTTCCTTTTTGATCTGATTTTTCTTGTGCAGCAAGAGAATTGTATAGTTTACACTATAACATATACATAACATTGTTATCTTTTCCTGTCATTTTAGCCAATCTGACAGGTGTGTGGTGGTACCTCTGAGTTGTCTTAATTTGCATTTCTCTGATCAATAGTGATTTGGAGCAACTTTTCATATGACTAGAGATGGTTTTAATTTCATCATCTGAAAATTGTCTGTTCATATCCCTTGACCACTTATCTATTGAAGAGTGGCTTGAATTCTTATATATATGAGACAATTCTTTATATATTTTAGAAATGAGGCCTTTATCAGAACCATTGAATGAAAA